>CM050911.1:47796411-48053911 GCA_027742785.1 Vigna reflexopilosa | reverse complement strand
AATGGTGCAGGTAACTCTTTTCCACTTCTAAGTGTGATAGCAGTAGCATTGCTTGTAGGTTCCATCATTGTTTGAGTAGAATTTTCCTCAAATTTCATCATCAAAGTCACCTCATTAGTATTTTCTGAGTTGGATTTCCTCTGGGGTGGACTAGGTTGCATTTTTGCTTAATTTTAGCTTAATTGCATAAGAATAGGCAAGAGCGTGATGATTGATGCCTATAAGGAATGAAAAATAAGCACTTAGGAGGCTAATACAACTTTCTTTTTTTCTTTCTCAATCAAGGTCTAACTTTTTTGATTTTCTGCATTGGTTAAACCACTGTCGTGTGGACAAATTTTAGAAGTTAATGTATAAAAAATCGTTAATTAGCTTCTAAAACACTATGATCTAATAACATGGTGGATCGATTATGCAATGAAAGTCAAATTAACATGATTGATAACTACGAATCAATTTATTACTGTTGATTAATGTATGATTAGGTCGTGATTAGACCGATTTAAAGATAAAATCTAATTACAATTACTATAACTAAAAGTCTAAGATGACTTTAATTTCATGCACAATACATGCATCATGTCAGTTAATATTTTTTCACTTGGTCACTTAGTGACTTTAACATCAGAGTATCTTCTATAAGTATCATTCGAACAATTTGAATGTACGGGAAACTCCTTAAACCAATCAATTGAAGACCAACCAGTTGACGTGAAGACAACTTGGTGTCCAGCCAATATTTTAGAAACATTATTTGTAATTTTTATTTAAAATGTTATTGGGTGTTGTTTCGGTAACATTTGTCTGGGGTCGGTCGTCCTTCCTTACTATGCTCTGATCGACCAACTCTTCAAGTAATCTTTCCCAATTGGTAGTTGACCTGCAGAAGACACTCTGACGCTCAAGTCAGATATGTTTCATAAAGAGGTCTATATTTTATTAGTATAGAAGAAGATGTCTTTACATGTACATCAATCGTATATTTGTAGGACTTGTGGCAGCCAAACACATTTATTAACCATTAACGCAATATATTTTTATGCAATCAAAACCAATAATTAATCATAAATACCGTATATTTGTAAAGCGTAAGATAATCTGACCTATTAATACCTGATAATTGGCCATGAATGACCATTAACTCCGATCGACATATTTCATATACTACATAAGCCCCCGAAGCCCAAGCAAGCTCTTTTATTTGAAAGAGGTGCGCAGGGATTATAATGGGCTATAAAGTGGTCGTTCACGTTGTATTTAGGAAGTCTATCTTCGATGCTATAAGTTTTCATTGATCTCTGTACCGAGCGACGAACTCTAGGAGCTCTCTTTGGAACTGTTCCCTAGACTGAATAGAAAATGCTAAGAGTTTTCTTTGAAAATTTTTCCTGTGCAAGAGATTTTTACTGAAAAAAATATGCGTTTAAATAATATAAAGTAAACGCTTGAATATTTTATAATGAAAAGGTATTGGAACTTGTCAAAGCTGAACCTGTTGAGTAGTCGACTGATAGTTCTTTTTCGAACTTCCTGCGTTCAACGGGGACTTCTAAAGCTATTTTTCTGACTTTCCCTGAGCGGCTTAAGGTAGGAGTCATTTTCCTGCCTTCCTGCGTCGAGCGCGGTTTTCTGAAGTCATTTTCCTGACTTCCCCCCGAACGTCTTGAGACAAGAGTCATTTTCCTGACTTCCTGCGTTGAGCGGGGTTTTCTGAAGTCATTTTCCTTACTTCCCCCCAAACATCTTGAGACAGGAGTCATTTTCTTGACTTCTTACGTTGAGCAGGGTTTTCTGAAGTCATTTTCCTGACTTCCCTCGAACGTCTTGAGGCAGGAGTCATTTTCCTGACTTCCTACATTGAGTGGGGTTTTCTGAAGTCATTTTCTTGACTTTCTCCCGAACGTCTTGAGGCAGGAGTTATTTTCCTGACTTCCTAGCGTTGAGCGGGGCTTTCTGAAGTCATTTTCTTGACTTCCTGCGTTGAACGGAGTTTTCTGAAGTCATTTTCCTGACTTCCCCCGACCTTCTTGAGATAGGAGTCATTTTCCTGACTTCCTGCGTTGAGCGGAGTTTTCTGAAGTCATTTTCCTTACTTTCCCCCGAACATCTTGAGGCATCCTGGCGTTGAGCGGGGCTTTCTGAAGTCATTTTTCTGACTTCCTGCGTTGAGCGGGGTTTTCTGAAGTCATTTTCCTGACTTCCCCCAAATTTCTTGAGACAGGAGTCATTTTCCTGACTTCCTGCGTTGAACGGGGTTTTCTGAAGTCATTTTTCTAACTTCCTCCAAACGTCTTGAGGCAGGAGTAATTTTCCTGACTTCCTGCGTTGAGCGGGGTTTTCTAAAGTCATTTTCCTGACTTCTTCCGAACGTCTTGAGGCAGGAGTCCTTTTCCTAACTTCCTGCGTTGAGCGGAGTTTTCTGAAGTCAATTTCTTGACTTCTCCCGAACGGCTTGAGATAGAATCATTTTTCTGACTTCTTGCTTTGAACAGTAAATTCTAGGAAATTGAATCTTCCTGTGCAAAATATTTTTACTCACAAAAAAATGTGTTAAAGCAAAATAAAAGCTTCAATAAGCTTCAACATTATAACCAATTTGTAATCAATCAATACTGATCGGAATGCCTTAGCTATGTCAGATGCCTTTGTATGAGCAATTTCCATTTCTTTGTTATTCTCGAGAGATTTAGCACGCCATATTTTGCTTCATAAAATACACTATACCGTTATATGTGTTTATACTTAACCCTAGCACCGCCATCCACAAGGTCTCCTCCCACCTCGAAAACCTATCGGCGACGTCTCCTGGTTCCTCCGCGCTTCGGCCGACAAAGTTGGCGGCGAGTACCCCAGGGGGGCTCCCTCCCATAGCCGCGAATGAGCCTATCCTCTGCCTCATCTGGTAGCAGATCGTCATCCTCCTGATGGGGGCCCCACAGGAGCGCTCGGACGTCGCATCGTCGTTAGTGTCACGATGAGTAACAATTCGTGCTACGAGAAGCTAATAATGCGCTGCTTCGGTGGGATCAGTGGGCATGCATGGGTTTGACTCTAGGTCGGAAAGTAGCGTGTTGCGAAGAATGATGTTTGTCTTGAGAGGAGGAAATTGAAGTCGGCTGAAACTCGCGTTGCTAACAACAAGCAAATGAAATTTAGCGTTGGAATTGAAATTCCTATTTCGTGCTACCAGCTCATTGGTGTTCCTAGTTCAAACGAAAATTGTCGCTGAAGTCAACATTCTTAAAATCCCCAAATATTAGATCTCAAGATATATCAATGATCTCAGCCAAACCGATAAGCCTCCCAGTATAGGGAATGAAGCTCGTGGAATACCCGTGGCCTTGCACAGATTCTCAACAATAGTCAACATTTATCACGTACACCTAGATAGGGCCAAAGACAGCAGGCCGAATAAAATACCCAACAATAGATGCAACGAGACATTTTAAATCAAGTCCAATATTCTCACTTTAAATCTTACCTATCAGATTGGGAACAACAAGAAATGTTCACGAAAACTTTAGCTTTTGCTTTCTTGAGTTTCAAAATAAATAATTTTATAGAATGTAGTACTCAGTTTCTTTTTCAAAGAGACTTAAATATCACTAAAATATATAATGTCAAACATGAAT
This sequence comes from Vigna reflexopilosa, assembly GCA_027742785.1. Taxonomy (NCBI): domain Eukaryota; kingdom Viridiplantae; phylum Streptophyta; class Magnoliopsida; order Fabales; family Fabaceae; genus Vigna; species Vigna reflexopilosa. The sequence goes on along the minus strand of CM050911.1, from coordinate 48,050,279 downwards.
TTCATTTTGAACATTAAAATAGATGTTTCGGTATAAATTTTAGGGACCGAGACACTGACCTGGATGACGTGACTTTCCCTGGTTCTGGCGCTTGAACTGACCAGATCGCTCGCTTCCCTTAGATCTTGACCGCTCGCTCTCCTTCAACTAGGACCATTCGGTGGACCCCGATCTCTGACCGGAGGGGCGAGGTACCTACAATGACAATCCGACGCCCAAGTTAGGCGAATGGTAGAAGAATCTCGGTTCTTGATTTAGTGAATACGAGAGAGTAGAGAGGGTTTCTGTAGAGTGTGAATAATCTGAGGTGTGATCAGAACATACCTGGCTTGTGGCCTTGACTCTCTATTTATAATGTGTTTCATAAAATATAAACAAAATTAGTATAAAAATAACCAAATGAATCAAAACGATCTTACTTGTATGAACGGTCCGATATTATTGGCGTTATATCCGCTATATCTTTAATCGTATGTTTAGGCTTCTTTATTTGATTAACTACTGGCCCATTTTGATTAAATATTGGCCCGTCAAATACTGGCCCATTAAATATTGGCCCAATCGCAATTTGCTTTGTTCCTCTTCTTTTCTGGCCGGACTGATAGATCTTACTAGATAACCGTTCGGTCGAGGTATGATACCATACAATAGATAAGCATGGTCAGAGACCATCAAATGATGACGAGCATGGTTATTCTAAGGAATTTATATCCGACAGATGTTCAATAATCCAATATGACACCCAAAAGGATAACTTTCTTGTATTTGGTTGCATAAATTAGCATATATAATTAACAAATATAACATTTTTTAAAGATCTATGCGATTCTAATATAACTAAAATAGGTAGTAAAATAATATTAATGAGAAGGTTCAGCATCTTAAAGGCTTTCCACCCAGCTTTTTCCAAACCCCAACCAACGATATCGACGTAACGAACATTTCGGACGTAGGGTCAAGATCAATGTTCAATATCTGAATTTTCCTGAAAGTTCTTAAAATAAAAGATATGTCTTTAGAAATTATTATGGTTTTTACTCTTGTTGCAAAACCTGGTATTGATCGAGAGTAGCGATGTCGAGATCGAGCGCACATCTAGTTCGTCGTGGCTTCACGGGAATGTCGCTCGGCCCCATGGTGGAGCCAAAATGTTTCGGTAATATTTGTCTAGGGTCGGTCGTCCTTCCTTGCTATGCTCTGATCGACCAACTCTTCAAGTAATCCTTCCCGATTGGTGGTTGACCTGCATAAGACACTCCAACGCTTAAGTCAGATATGTTTCATAAAGAGGTCTATAATTTATTAGTATAGAAGAAGATGTCTTTACCTGGACATCAATCGTATATTTGTAGGGCTTGTGGCAGCCAAACACATTGATTAACCATTAACACAATATATTTTTAGGCAATCAAACCCAATAATTAATCATGAATATTTTATATTTGTAAAGCGTAAGATAATATGACCTATTAATACCTGATAATTGTCCATAAATGATCATTAACTCTGATCGACGTATTTCATATACTAGAGGTGTAAAAAAAAAAAAAAACTAAAATAAGAATATATTTAAGGAGATGTTTGTCAAACCAAAATAGAAATCGAAACATTTCAAGGAGATAACCAAGTCCGTTAATAGTCTTTAATTTGTGTGTATTGAAACTAGTCTTGTCAAAACAAATAGGCGTAATATGTTCGAGAGAAGGAAATGATTATTTGTATATGATAATATATTTTATATATCATACGTATATAATTGAAATTAAAAAATTTAATAGTTTTTCCTAATTAACATACAATCCATCGGAAAAATATTATTTCTCTTTAACATTTATTAGTTTTAATAGACTAGCTAACATCTTAATTATGAGAAATATCTTATCTGTACAAATTATATTAAATTGAAATAATTTTCTTCTATACTTTACCAACTTTAAATCATTATAAGTGTAAATTTAAAACTAATTATAAAAATTATTGGTATTATTTTTGTGCTAAACGAAATCAAAATGGAAATGAATTTCTTTTTAAGGGAAACATTCAAAAGCTGAAAAAAGAAGGTGAGTTAGAAAATATTTATTTTGGATGTTACGTTGATGTGTGTTGTAAAGACTAACAAAATTACAAACTTGTTGAACTTCCTTAAACGTATATAATTACTCTTTTTAAATACTTATATGTGCTGTGTAATAAGCCCAAGGCCTTTGATAGCTATTTAATAAGCCTTATTTAATTGATGAAACCTAACACACATTAGAGTAATTAGATTTATTTTTAATAAGCCTTATTCAAATCAAGATAAATAGTTCACTAATCACAAAACAATTACAAATTACATTCACAAAGAAATAATTTGTAAAAGTTTAGAAACCGCCTCTCTTGATACCATAAGAGATGAACCTGCACCTCCTTTGAGTCTTCACAAATGATGAAACACCTCCTCCGAATACTTCACGAAGAATGAAACACCTCCTCCGAATACTTCACGAAGGATGATCCTCTTCCACACACCTCCTCAGACGCACCAAGGATGAACCAGTTATTCCTCCGTCACCATAGTAGCAATGTACCAGCACCACAGACAAGAGTTTCCTTAGCTGAGCAAAAACACACAATTCTCAAAGAGATATGAGTATTTTAGCGCAAGGGAAGAGTTGCTGATGATGAATAAAGAGAGCCTATTTATAGATTCAAGCAAATACTCTTCCATTCTTCGTAACTGGCCATTTAACGCTTTTAATCAATTAATATTATTGTTAATCGATTAAAATGAGTGCAACAACTAGTTTTCAAAAATCAGAAAACTCCAACGGCTATCTTTAATCGATTATTCTTAGGATTAATCGATTAGCTAATCGATTATTCTTAGGATTAATCGATTAGCTAATCGATTAAAATAGGTATTAATCTAATATTTTCGTGCAAGTTGAGTTTTCATTTTAATCGATTAATACTTGATTTAATCGATTAAAATCGTGTGTTTTTGATTCTGAACAACAAATACAAAGTATGAAAGTATATGAATCAAAACCTACTACAAATCTAAGTCCAAACATTAAACTACAATTATTACAAAAACTTTTTATAACAAAAACAAATCTTCAAAGGATCTTCATGAATCTTTATATATCTTGACTTGATTTGGACATCATCAAAACATCTTCTTCATCATTTTGCTAACATTCTCCCCCTTTTTGATGATGATCAAAAACTCCTTTGAATTAAAACTTTTAGTAATAATCTGGATAAAAACACAACTAATACATGAAAAGAGCATTAGAGAATAATAATAAGCTTTAAAACATTTTCTCTCCCTTTTTTATCATAATTAAAAAGATGGGTTTCATGTTCTTCCCTAAGATAATATTCCCTCTTAATAAAAGCATGTATGCATATGAGTTAAAATATATTTCAAATTTAAAGATTCATTTAAACATACACAATAGGAGATTTAAAGCATATAATTTTAGGATAAAGAATTTTAAAAAATCATACATTGAACCATATAAGATAGGAATTTTAAAACATACAAAAAATATATGGTTAGTTTTTTAAAAAATGCACAAGAGTGCAAAAAATGGACCAAATATGTAATCCTAAGAGATATATAAAATTCCTATATCTCTTCTAAAGTTTACCCCTTTAGATATGCTTTCAAATTCCTAATGATAATCCTCTAGGTTGTTGCCACAATTTATTTAGATCTTCATCTTGAGGATTGTCATCATTCCCTGATTCGTTTGTTGTCTTCTCCAAGTCTTCATCATTACCTGCATCTGATTCAATTAACTCAAGAGGTTTTGCCTCAAGGTCCACAATTTTATCAAAGACAACATGCTTGGAATAAAAATTTTCTAAAATTTTGTTTTTCCAAAAAAAAATTTAAAAGTTAAACACTGTCCTTTGGGTTATATTAAAAAATTGAAATCATTTTACAACCCAAATATATCTACCATTTGAAACACCAAAATGCTTAATTTTACATTTATTTGAAGTATGACCCTTTTTCATACAATAAAAGCATGATACAAAGTTTTTGTTCCTATAACTTGTTCCTTTTTCTACCCACGTTCTACGACTTCTATTATTATGTTTATTTTTAATTTTAGGAACATACTTATTTTTAACAACCTTATTTTTATTATTTTTACTACATTCTCCTAAGGTTGTGTCGTTTAGTAGTTTCTTATTATCAGCACAAGATGCACATTCATTACTACTAATATATTTACCTTTTTCAAAAAATAAAACTTTATTTTTCAAATATTTATTTTCTTCAAAAATATTTTCAAAATTTAATTTTAAATTTTTGAAATCTTTTTTCAATTTCTTATGAGCTTTATCTAATTTTTCTGATTCTACTATTAAAGAAGCATACGTTTCATGCAATTCACTTTTACTATATTGACTATAATTATCAGAATCGCTAGATGTACTTACTTGGCTTCCAGCGTCGTCGTCTGCCACTAAACAGATGTTTGCCTTTTCATTAGATTCGCTCAAATCAGAAATTGTTTCATTGTCATCGTCCCATGCAATGTAGGCTTTCTTTTTCTTGAAGAATTTTTTTTCCTTTATTTCTTCATTCTTCTTTTGATTTGGCATACAACTTTTAAGTGGCCCCTTTCTCCTTAACCATAGCATTTATAGTTTGAGGAAAATCCTTGATTTTCTTTCTTTTCGACTTTGAATCTTCCTTTGTCTTTTGATTTCATGAACCTATTGAGCCTTTTTATCATGAGTCTCAGATTTTCTTCCTTATCTTCTGAGTCTTCATCTTCTATTTTGTTCTTGCTCCTTTCTACCTCAGATTTTAAGGCTAGACTCTTTTTCTTAGTTTTTTCTTTTGCTTCTTCTTCATCTAGTCTTCCAAGGTCAAGTTCATGCTCTCTCAACTTTCCGAATAATGCCGCCGTAGTCATTGTGTTGAGATTTTGTGACTCAAAAATTGCAGTCACTTTTGGTTGCCACGACCTGTCTAAAGATTTCAAAATTTTTATGTTAAGCTCATCATTTTCGAAAGACTTACCTAGTCCAATGAGATGGTTTACAATGTTGGTAAAGCGTTTCTGAACGTCTGATATTGTTTCTCCTTGCTTCATCCTGAACATTTCGTATTCCTGGATCAAGGTATTCTTTCTCGCTCTCTTTACATCATCTATACCTTCGTGGGTTACTCTCAGCACTTCCCACATTTCTTGAGCAGTCTTACAAACAGAGATCCTGTAAAACTCGTCAACAGTTAAAGCAGATGAAATAATATTATGAGCTTTTACATCGTTTTGAAACCTTTTCTTTTCTTCAACAGTCGTCTAAATACGGGGTTGCAAATTGTCAGTAGGAACAAACGAACCAAATGAAATAACATCCTAAATCTCACAATCAATAGACTCAATAAATATTTGCATTCTAACCTTCCAGAATGCATAATTTTCACCTGTGAATAAGGGTGGTCTATTGATAGAAGCACCCTCTACAAAGGTTTGATATGATCCTGCCATTTGAATAACTATCAAATCGAGCTCTGATGCCAATTGTCAGAGCGACTGCAACGGAATGGTTAGCGTGGAATAACAAACCAAGAGGGGTTTTAATATAAATGTGTGCCTTTTAATTTTTCTCAATTTATCTTACTATGCAAATAATAAATATAAATAAAAGAGTAAGGTTGAGAATAATTTGCACAGATGAATTTTATACAGGTTCAGATCTTACCAATCCTACGTCCAGTCGCTTATCTCAAATCAAGATAAACAGTTCACTAAGCACAAAAAAATTACAAACTACATTCACAAAGAAACAATTTCTAAAAGTTTAGAAACCACCTCTCTTGATACCATAAGAGATGAACCTATACCTCCTTTGAGTCTTCACAAAGTATGAAACACCTCCTTCGAATACTTCACGAAGGATGAAACACCTTCTCCGAATACTACATGAAGGATGATCCTCTTCCATACACCTCCTTAGATGCACCAAGGATGAACTAGCTATTCCTCTGTCACCGTAGTAGCAATGTACCAGCACCACAGACAAGAGTTTCCTTAGTTGAGCAAGAGCACACAATTCTCAAAGAGTTCTAAGTATTTTAGCACAAGGGAAGAGTTGTTGCGATGGATAAAGAGAGCCTATTTATAGACTCAAGCAAATACTCTTTCATTCTTCGTAACTGGCCATTTAACGCTTTTAATCGATTAATATTACTGTTAATAAATTAAAATGAGTGCAACGACTAGTTTTCAAAAAACCAGAAAACTCCAACGGCTATCTTTAATCGATTATTCTTAGGATTAATCGATTAACTAATCGATTAAAATAGGTATTAATCGATTATTTCCATGCCAGTTGAGTTTTCAGCACCTGTAACTTTTTAATTGATTAATACTTGATTTAATAGATTAAAACCGTGCGTTTTTTTATTCTGAACAAGAAATACATAGTATGAAATACCTACTACAAATCTAAGTCTTAAACATTAAACTACAATTATTACAAAAGCTTTTTATAACAAAAACAAATCTTCAAAGGATCTTCATGAATCTTGATATATCTTGACTTGATTTGGACATCATCTTCATCATTTTGCTAACATATTGTATATGGTTGAAGACCTATCGACCTTGCTAATCGAGGTCTATAGCTTAGGTATATTAGAGGTCGATTACTGGGGACTTGGTACTGGATAGCCTACAATCAACGTGAGAATCCTAAGAGATGCTTCGAGAAGGATTCGGCAAGATCCTAGATACTGGACATCGCATACTGATATCTCTTATTGTCTATTGAAGGTACTCGAGTGTTACAAGACTTAGCCAAAAGTGAGATTCGCTTCATAAGTAAGTTGACCATTGAATCTAAGAGTCTATAAGCTGTGACTCATTTAAACCTATAAATTACACATTAATAATGATTTATTTTTCGCTTTTACATTTATTTCAAATTTGAGCAAAGAGCTTTGACCAAGTGCTTATTTGAGTGGATGAATTTTTTTGCAAGTATTCCCTTTCAGTGACAGAAGCAGGAGGCATAGAGGATTAGTGTGTAGAAGTTGTGAATTGCATAGTACATTCGGTCATGTAAGAATACAAAAATTGTTAGTGTTTTTTAGTTGAATATTTGTGATCATTTTCATTAATTAATGTGTTAGTAGTTTTCTCTTAGTGCAAAGGTCACGAGTTAATTGTATGGTCAATAATTAGTGTGTCAGGTTTTTCTTTCTTTTATTTTTGATTATTAGTTAGTAAGGCTGAAAGAAAGAGGAAAAGTGTAAATTGTAATGATATAATTGCATTAATAATATAAGAAAAGTGAAAAAGAATTATTGAAACAGATAGATAGAGCTGGTTTGAACACATAGAGCGTCATGCTACATAATTGTAGCCTAATTAATTGAATAAGAAAAAAGGAAAGAGCATGGTGACAGGTGCGTAGACGTAATGAAAAATAAGCACTTAACAGGGTAATGTGACTCTGAGAAATAAGCATACTTAGACTACGGGATAAGTGGCATGCATGTTGATGCCGCAGAGACCTTCGGGGACGCCGGTGTTCCTCATAATCTTCATGTAACCCTCCTCTCCCCATCTTTCACCCCAAGAATTTCTTATCAACCAGTACTTACCATTTGCATCCTCATCATACCCAATTGCAGTAACAGCATGGTTAAGTTGAGTTCCACACTCACCAGCGAAAACTCCTCCCTTGTAAAACTGAAATGCTTGTCCACTAGCATCAAGGATTACAGAGACAGGTTGCCTGCTCACTGCCTGAAGAAGTTCCTCCTCCCTCTGCTGAGGCACCAATTGGAAACCTTCAATCCTGGCTGCAGGATTCACAGAATGGCAACTCCCAGTTGTTTCCTTGTAAGGGTATTCTGCTTCAGTTCCAAGACCCATGCTTTTTATATACCCAAAGGCGTTTTCCAAGGATTCTCCACGGCATCCGTGATAGCTGGCACAATCCACCAATTGTTGCTCAGACAACGAAATCAAGTTTCCAGTTTTTATTTGGGTAATCCCCTCAACTGTCGCCACAGCTGAAAATGCCCAGCAACTCCCTGCCACCTCAAATCAAAGTTATCCAAAGGAATATATATATATTAATGCATGAAATAGGTAGTTAGGGTGGCAAAGCAACAACGTACCACATTGGCCTTGGTACTTAATTTTGTTAACGGCTCCTTTCTTTCTCCAATCCAAGCTTGACGTAACGACAGAGAGACTGCGGTTGATGTTGGAGGAAGGTGGTAGAGTGTGTGGGTTATAAAGAGCTCCTGTGTGAGACGCGAGGAATTCATCGTTAGTTAAATCAGCAAAAAGGTTTAGGCTTAAAGTGTAGCTCTTGTTTTCTTGGCTGTTGTGTTTCCGTATGAAGTCCAAGTTGTCCTTGAATATCTGTTGGCGTCTGTCCTTCTCTGCGCTATTAGCATAAACACGGCCATGCAGGACAGCCCAGTCTTCATGCAGTGCAGCAATGGAAGGTTCAGAGAGTGCCCGGGATGTAGCACGAGATGTGCATGTCCACAAAAATATGAACAATAAGGTAACAACTACAGATTTTGTGTCTAGTGTTGATGCCATTGCATGCAGTCGGTTAGCTAGGAATGAATGAATGTGTTTAAGTGATTGTGAATGGTTATATTTGTGAAGAAGTGTACAAGTATAAATAGAATACAAGTAGGATATCGGTGTGTCCTCACGTCCCAGCGTGCCCGATGGGTTATAAAATGACAGATCATCTCCGGCAATCAAGCCACTTACGCACAGACCAAACCAAACAACATCATGACTTATTGTGTTACCGTGTTGCTTCGTTTGCTGTGTCTGTCATATATCATATGCTTGTCTTCGACTCTTGTGGAGAAATTTAAAACGAAAAGTCATTACAAATTCGTTTGTCTGTTTTATGTTAATCTTCCTTTTTAAAATTAAATCAAAAAGTCAAAATAATGGAGATGCAGGGGATCGAACCCTGTACCTCTCGCATGCAAAGCGAGCGCTCTACCATTTGAGCTACATCCCCTTTGTGAAATGCATTATGTCATCAACTAATATTCATTGTATACTCCCACTAGTCTAACAAACAAATTTTAATTTATTTCTTATAAGTTATTTTATAATTGAATTATATTGGTTTTAACTAGTAAAACAACTTGTTTACTTATAATTTATAATTCTTTATAATTTTTTTTAGAAAATTAAATTTATAAATTTAAAAGTTTGTTTAAATTAATATATCATTTAAGAAGGAAATATCTTTGATTTTTAAAATTACTTTTATGTATGAATTTGAAATTATTTGATAATTTTTTTTATTCATTGTAGAATGACAAAAAAAATCACTTATTTTCATCAATCATGAGGCAATTATAATATTGTGTTAATTGAAAATGTATTTTTTGTCGTTATTTTTTATCTCTTGATTCATTTAATATTTCATTTGGTGATAGAAATTCGATATATGTTACCCATTTTTTTAGATGAATGTTACCATATCAGAGATAAATGAAGACCTTAATATTGATGCAAAGTGACTCTAGAAGGTGTGCAAACATATTACAATAAATACAAATAATGTAAGGACTAAGGAAGAGAAGAACTCACACAAGGATCTATATTGGTTCACCTTCGCTTGAGGTTACGTTAAGTCTCTTAAGCCATATGCTTAAGAAATACACTAATAAAAACCTTTGACAAACATAAGTATAAACCTCTCTTGGATACAAGAAGTATCAACCTTTTCAGGTATCACGAGTTTGTCCTCTCTAGGAACACAATGAAGATCAGAAAAGTGGCTCTAGAAAGAGGTGATTTTATACTAGTTCAGATCACAAAGATCCTACGTCCAGTTGTTAGTCTCAAATGAGAATTAACGATTCACTATCACAAACCAACAAACTGTTACAATCCTAAAGAAATTACACAAGCTTAAGGTTAGAACACTTGTCTTGTTACCCCAAGTGATGAAACTCAATTCCCCTGAAATCCATAAGGGATGAACACCTTCCTCTGAATGCTTCACGAAGGATGAAAACCTTCTTTCAATCTTCACAAATGAAATACTTTAACTCAGCAACAACAATAACACTCAATCACAACTCCCGTGAAAGTTCTTACTCTATGTCAACATCAATTTCTCAAAGTCACAGCACAAGGATTACATAAACCCTTGAACACACTTATCACAACAGACAACAAAAGAAATAAGCTTTTCAAAATTTACGTTTTTTGTTTTTTGTTATTTTAGAATGAGAATCCCGATCCAATATATAGACATCTCACTCAAGGATACCTCCAAAAATCAGTTCTCAACTATTTAACGCGTGAAGATCGATAATCGAAATGAGGTAATTGATTATTCATTTAATGTATGCCTCACTAATGAAATACGTCATATTAGTGAGGCCCCGACGCCTATACTATGGTAGACGTCGGTCCCCCTAGCACTCGACGTCTATAGGCTCTTATACTGGACAACGTGAACTTGCGAGCAGTTATGCTCACTGTTCATCGTCTTTCTCCTTGCGTTTTCTCTCTTTGACGTTGCATTTCCAGGTGCGTTTTCTCTCTTTTGGACCGTTTAAATTTACTTTTACTTTGATTAAATTACTCTTTGATGTAATATCTTCCATTTGAACCGATTAAAATTCATTTTCGTGGCGTGTTCTTGGGCGACGTTTTTGACCCTTTTTGGCCTACGTTTTTGGGCATGCAGTCCTCCATTTCCCTCCATTGCTTTTTTAATCTGCTAACAAGCTTAGCTTCTTTGTTGAAAACTTTTATTGTAAGCGTGTTATTGTCTTTTGTGTATGCATGTTATTAGCTTTTGCGTTTGCATGTTTTTAGCTTTTAGGTATGCATGTGTTATTGGCTTTTGAATATGCATGTGATAAAGTTTAGTTGTGTTATTATAATTGGCATGTTAGATTATAAGTATAAAATCATTGAGTGAAACTTAGTTTCCGTTTGAAATTTAACACAAACGATTAATCTTTTAATCGTTTGTATTAAATTTTGAATTGTCCGATTGGACAGTTTGGGAAAATTTTTTCATAAATTTGCTATAACATGTACGTTGGATTTTATGCCTAAGAAGGATAAAATTTTGGTTCAATATTTGTGTTGTTCTCTGGATGCATATTTGATTGTGGTCATCCTTGACTACTCTCATTTCTTGTAATTCGGAGACCAATGCGAAATGCTGCCGAATTCTTATCAAATTTATGATGTAGACTTCTTTGCATGTGTCTTATCAATTTATGAAATATAATTTTTTTTGAATGGGTAGGGCCTAACCTTGTGATTGTTAAAAAATTGAAATTGATGAAGTATGTTATGAACATAGTATGGATCGAAGTTGGATGAATGAACGTCGCATCAGTAAAGAATATGAGAAGGGTGTTTTCGTGTTCTTGCATTATGTTCAAGAAAATTCAAAGTCTGTGAACGAGACATATTTTTGTCCTTTTGTTCGTTGTCTTAATCAAATGAGGCAAGACTTAGGCAATATGCGTCACCATCTATTCATGTTCGGCATAATGAGAACTTATACCATTTGGAGTTGGCATGGAGAAGTACTGGACCAGCCTACCACGTCACGAGGAACAAATTATGTGGAAGAATGGATGAGTGATCATTTAGAGGACATGATACGTGATGTTGGTGAAGATAATTTTGGAAGAGCTAATTTGTATGATTCTCTTATAAATGATTCAAAGCAACCGTTGTATCCAGGATGCTCGAACTTTACACGTCTGTATGCAACTTTGAAGTTGTTTAGTTTAAAAACAAGGAACGGATGAACCAATAAAAGTTTCACAGAGTTGTTGGAGTTGTTGAAGGAGATGCTTCTAGAAAATAATACTCTACTTATTCGTAATTACGAGGCCAAAATAATTTTATGTCCAATGGGTCTTGAATATCAAAAGATACATGCTTGTCCCAATGATTGTGTTTTGTACATAAAAGAGTTTGCTTCTCTAAAGTATTGTCCAACATGTGGTTTATCCCATTTTAAAAAGAAATCTGACAGAAACATTGGTGATGAAGGTAATGATGGTGCACCTGCTAAGGTGATGTGGTATTTTCCTATAATACCTAGGTTGAAACGTATGTTCTCTGTTAAAGAAGATGCAAAGAACCTTAAATGGCAAGTTGTCGGAAGAAAGTGTGATAATCTTCTTCGACACCCAGTTAATTCCCCACAATGGAAGAAGATCGATGAAACATTTCCAGAATTTGGTGCAGATCCAAGAAACTTAAGACTTGCACTTGCAACTGATGGTATGAATCCTTATGGGAACTTAAGTAGCAAACACAGTTAATGGCCAGTTATGTTGATGATATACAATTTTCTCCTTTGTTGTGCATTAAGAGAAAATATGTGATGTTGTCCATGATGATATCGGGTCCTAGACAACCTGGAAATAACATTGATGTTTACTTGAAACCTTTAATTGATGATTCACATGATTGACGAGGTTCGGGATCCCCAGGCTCAGGTGCCTGTACCCACTCCAGAAATTTAGTTTGTGGGGGAGGCCATAGGAACATTGATAGCCTGACCTAGAGCATTGATCATGACACACATTGCTACACCACAGGTCCTCAGAACCAGCCGATGCATGAGGCAGTCATAATTGAAGATGATGACATGGCTGAAGTGGAGGATGATCCTTTATCAAAACTAATGTCAAGATTACCCAGGTTCAAGAAAGGAGCAATAGAAATATACTGGGATTTCAGAGTATTTTGTCTCCCCGCCCATGTGCCAGTATATATCACATTCAATGATGTATCAGAGATCATTGCGGGAGACAGGATGTTGAATATTTCCATCCTTCAACTATGGTGCATGTAAGATATTTAATTTTGTCTTCCATATTAGTTTTATTTAGATTCCTAGTTTCTAACAACTTAACTTTGTTGTTTTAGGTACATGGACACAGTCCTTGTAGACCAAGGTCGGTCTTCCATGTACAGATTTGTTGAACCTCAGACCATTCAGCCTTTTGGTAACACACTTGAAAGAAAACAATATTATTTGCAAACATGGATGGCTGAGTCAAAAAGAGACGTATACTTTGTGCCATACATTGATGGGTATGTGTTGTTTTATGTAAAAGTTCATTAAAGTTTACTTAATTAGTTTACTAACTATTTATAATTCATGATAGGTCTCATTGGCAGCTGATGGTCATCATTCCCAGACAATGTAAAATTATATGGTTTTGTTCGCTGCACAGGAAGTTGAAAAATGACTTGAAAAACATGCTTCAAGGGTAAGTGTTTCTCCAAAAATGACTTTGAATTTCATGTTGACCTTAAATTTTTATGATAAATATAATTATATTAATATTACTTTGTGTTTTCAATCTAAATAGAGTTATGGGTAAATCCCGAGGTCAACTAGTTCAAGTTTTGTATCCAAAGGTTGTAAGTCATTTATAATTATAATTCATTTTCTATGTTATTGAATGATCTAAATTCTTGACTATTTAGTTTGTCATTTTAGTGTAAAAAGCAGCTAGATTCATGGGAATATGGCTTCTATGTGATGTCTTGGATTAAGACCATCATTCGAGCTTGCATTACAGATGACTGGAATGAGGTAATGATGCTTACCTTCAATACATTACAAATCAAATTCATCTTTGAACATATATGAAACCATAATCTTTCTTCATTTTGCAGCGCTTCAGGAGTACATCTCCTATACCAAAGGACACAATTAAGCAAATAAGGCAAGAGTGGAAGCTTATCTTCGGCAAAAATGGAGCTAGGAACAATTATATTTGTTGTTGAACATTACTTAGGTTTACTTTAAGTTTATATTTTGATAGTTTTGGTATTGAATTGTTTTTTTGGATTAAGTAGAACTTTCTTTAGTTGAAACGCATGAATGTAGTTGTCTGATAGATGATTTATCTTAGACGATGAAACAGAATGACGTCTTGTGGACCACGTGTCCTAGACAACTGACTCTTTAAAATTAAACACACCTATATGAACACACTTAACATGTTGAGTTAAGTTTCATTCAACGCTTCTCATACCAATAAGGGTTGTTAGATAGTTAAGTCTATCTTCAACTAATGGCTCAGTGAAGATGTCACCAAACTGATCTTCTATGTTTACATATTGTAAATCAATAGTACCCTTGTTAACATGATCACGTATGAAGTGACACTTGACTTCAATATGCTTAGCACACGATTACATTGTAGGATTTCTAAACAAACTAATTACAACATTATTATCATATAGGATAGGAATCGTACCTTGAATGTAATTGTAGTCTTCTAGTTGATTCCTGATCCATAAGAGTTTGAGAGTAGCAGTGTGCATCTGATATGTACTCAGCTTTAGCGGTTGATAATGCAATTGTATTATGCTTCTTGTTCAGCCACGATACTAGTTTTCCTCTAATGAAGTGGCAGCCTTCACTTGTGCTTTTTCGTTCAACTCTGTCTCCAGCAAAATCAACATCACAATATCCTTTAAGATCAAAACTCTCAATCCTTTTGTAACACAAACTGAGATATATTGTTCCTTTACTATATTGAAATATATGTTTAACAACACTGAGATGAATAGGTCTGTATCCCAACAAGTTAGATGATAATGGAAAGGTTATTTTCAACAAGTAGGAATCGACTATACAAAAACCTATGCTCAAGTAGCAAGGTCGGAAACCATTAACATTCTATTATCATTCACGGTGTTCAACAAAACCAAGCTGTATCAAATGGACTTCAAGAGTACATCTTAAATGGCAATATTAAGGAAGAACTGTACGTGGAACAACCTCCAGGGTTTGAATGCAAAGCTAATCCCACATATGTCTTCAAACTTAACAAAGCCCTATATGGACTAAAGCAAGCTCACAGAGCTTGGTATGAAAGGTTAAGTCTCTTCCTTATAAGGAATGGTTTCACAAGAGGTCAAGTAGACACCACGCTCTTCAGGAAGAATGTCAATCAAACCTTCATAATCATTCAGATATATGTTAATGACATTATCTTTGGTGCTGCTGATGAAAAGTTATGCCAAGACTTCTCGAAAATGATGCAAGAAGAATTCGAGAGGAGCATGATGGGCGAGCTAAAATTCTTTCTCGGACTATAAATCAAGAAAGGAGACGACACAATCTATATACATCAAACGAAGTATATCAAGGAGCTGCTAAAAAAGTTTAAAATGGATGAAGCAAAGGAGGTGAAGACTTCAATGCATCCAACAACTAGCTTGGGGCTAGATGAAAGCTCAAAAAAAGTGCACAATACTCTTTATCGTCAAATGATAGGTTCACTTTTGTATCTCACTGTGTCTAGACCTAACATCATGTTCAGTGTCTGTCTTTGTGTGAGATTTCATTCGGATCCCGGAGAAACCCATCTCAGTGTTGTTAAACGTATATTTCAATATATTAAAGGAACAACATATCTCGGTCTATGTTACAAAAGGAGTGAGAGTTTTGATCTTAAAGGATATTGTGATGTTGATTTTGCTGGAGACAAAGTTGAACGAAAAGGCACAAGTGGAGGCTTCCACTTCATTGGAGGAAACCTAGTAGCGTGGCTGAGCAAGAAGAAGAATACAATAGCACTATCTACCGCTGAAACTGAGTACATATCGACTGCATACTGCTACTCTCAACTCTTATGGATCAGGAATCAACTAGATGACTACAATTACATTCAAGGTACGATTCATATCCTCTGTGATAATAATGCTGCAATTAGTTTGTCTAGAAATCCTACAATGTAATCGCGGGCTAAGCATATTGAGGTCAAGCGTCACTTCATATGTGATCATGTTAACAAGGGTACTATTGATTTACAATATGTAAATACAGAAGATAAGTTTGCTGACATCTTCACCAAGCCATTAGTTGAAGATAGACTTAACCGTCTAATAACCCTTATCGGTATGAGAAGCGTTGCACAAAACATAACTCAACATGTTAAGTGTGTTCATACAGGTGTGTCTACTTTTAAAGAGTCAATCGTCTAGGACACATAGTCCACTAGACATCATTCTGTTGCATCGTCTAAGACAAATCGTCTATCACAAAACTGCATTCATTCATTAGGTGTGTCTAAGTACTGAGCCCCATCTTTAGAAGTTGTCTAGGATTTCCAAAGCCCAAACGCCCTCTCCTATCTACCAAATCTTCTGCGTGTCAATCAAGCCATCTTCCTTCCTATCAAAGTCCAATCTCTCACCTCCTTGAAACCCTAAATCTCATATTTCACCGCTTCCCACTCTTATCCGCTGTTGACTAACACTCTTCTCAAAATCTTCTCAGTACTCAAGAGACTCAAAATCTCTTTTTTCAAATCTTCCGTACTAACCACACTAAATGGACGAGACTGATTAATTTCCCATGACTTACTTTTTCTTTCTATGTAACTCATTTCTCTTCTCATCTTCTCAACGCATTCTCTCAAACCTTAATTCTTTTCTCATCATCATGACCCTTCAACTCTCCATTAATTCTCCTCGACGTTCAATATCCCAGACCAATGAAACCCTTTTCCAAACCTCCCAACCATCATTGTCATCTCATTCGATCACCGAAACAAGATGCACATGATAATCCAACCTCCTCCCTCACTCTTATTCTAAGAACTTACTTGTCTTTCGAACGTAGTTCTTCCACTTTACCACCACCATCCCTCACTTGACCCCACATCCCCAACATGTTCCTTCCCATCCCTTTTCTATTCTTCAATTCTTCTACGCTTTCTCTTACCTTCTGGTACATCCTGGTCAAATGTACTTGTTCCCCCTTCCTACCCCTATATCTAATGGAGTCTTCCATTTCCTTCCTTTCTCCATCTTGTCAAACTGTGATGTCCTTTCTCTCCGTCCCTTTTGATGCTTATCAAATAAGGAGAAGAATAAAGAAAGAATAGTCGTGTTAGCATCTAGGAGCATGTACTGAGGGGGAGCACCCCAAAAGTTAGGATAGTATAGAATCAGGGGGAGTTTCTCCAGATTCTTAGAGTTCATCTTAGGAGTCTATGTTTACATTCTTGTAATCTTTTTTGTTTTAATAAAATAATTTGCGAGTGTTGTTTATTTTGTTATTGTTATTTTTTGTTTATTGCTTTATCTGTTTTTATTCTTGTTTAATTGCTTATTTAATTTTGTGCAATATATTTTTTTATTGTATCATTAACAACACCAAAAGATAAAAATGGAAAAATATAAACATACAATACTTAAAACTAAAAGACAGAACTAAACAAGCACCTCATCTTTTGGTATCTTCGGATTAATGAACTTAATTGTAAAATGCTACCTAGTAGTAGGAAATTAAAAAGCATTTTGTTGTTCTGAGCAAGCATTAAATCACATTAAATGTTCAAGAATGTACTTTGATTAGTAGTAAAAACATTAACAATAATTAATCAAGAATGTACTTTGATTAACTAACCTTTTACTTAGTTAAGAGGTAAAAGAATGTACATGATTAAGCATAATAGAATTTCATTGAGAATGTATTTATTTGTTATGATTTCTAAATTTATTGTATTTACTATGTTTTAAATTATGCCTCTTGTTTTCCTTCAATAAAAATTATGATAACTATTATTTATTTATTTTGTCTTTATTTTATGGGTTATATTTAGGGGCAGTTTTATATTAAGGGGAAGAAATTATTTACTCATACATAGCTCTTTTTAATAATGATCAAAAAAGGCGGAGAAATATGTTTAAAGACTTAATCTTATTTATCTCTTGTCTACTAATCTCTTTTCTTTAAGTTATGTATAATTACATATTAGTACAAGTGATCGAGGTCATACCTGAATCAAATTAATAAGCAATTAGAAATGCATTATAACTAGGAAGTGACTCCTAGGTCGTCTCTCAAGGACCAAATGTGGTTCAAGAATTAGGTCAAACACATGGTGGGGGGTTTTGAAGGTGATTTTGTGACTTGAATTTAACTAAATTAAAACAAGAATTCAACACAGATTTAAAACGGGTTGGCATCTAGATCAATTGTAATGTTTCCAGTCACAGATTAACAACAATTAAGCGCTACTCTCAACCCTAATCCAACACGAATTAACCAACCAAGTGAAGGTTAATCTGGTCTTCAAAAACGTAAATTAAGCAAACACATTGCACAAGTCTAATCAATTATGCACCCACAGTCTAATTAACTTAGCGAAAGTCAAACACCAATTAGGCAACTAAGCATATACCTAATTGCAAGTACAAAACGGAATTAACATCATGCAAAGCAAGAACAGCTCCATCAAATGGTCTAGACAACTCAAGCTAACTTCACAATCATTTCAGTTACCAACCCAACTCAATTAAACTTCCATGAAAACGAAATTCAACAATGCATAAATGAGACACAACATCAAAACGAATTGAAACAGAAATGAGTGCACTAAACAAAGGCAAAAAACATAAATTTAGAGATGGAAAACGCAAATGAAAAGCTGAAAACATCAATGCAGAGCTAGAAAATGTAAATGTATTCAAATGCGAAATTGGAAAAAGCAATGTGAAACTGGAAACGCAGAATTAAGAGCACAACAGAAAATGAAATTAGTTTGCAATAAAAACGAGATTTAATGCATAAAGAGGGAAAAAATTACATAACGAAATTAAATGATGTGGCAACCCTCTTGAAGTCCTAATTATAATTCCAAAATTTTCCTGTAATTAATAATGAGAATAGTTAGATTTAGATAATCCAAATTAATTACAAATATGAATTATTGATCAAATTAATCCTAATTAGAAATATTGAGAAAAGAATGGACAATTAAACACAATTAACTACTTAAATTCGGTGCAGAAAGCTACGTGAATAGTACAAAATAATGATTCATCAACAGGTTAGAAAAGGCTTTAAACCAAAGGAGTTTTTGATCATCATAAAAAAAGGGGAATATTGTTAGCATAAAGATGAAGTTTAGAGGTTTTGATGATGCCCAAAATTAAGTCTCGTGTGTTCAAGTTGCAAGAAGACTTTCATGAAGACTTGTTTTATATTAAAGCTTTTGTAATTCGGTAGTTTTATGTATAGGGTGTTATTGATCCTTGATTACATGTATTTATGCTTAAAAGATTTCTAAATACTCATTTTGCCTTGGAATAATCGATTACCAACTTATGATAATCGATTATCCATAATAGATTATGACGTGAAATTATAAGAGTTTTCAAGCATGTTGTTTATTGTTGTGCATACATTAAATGAATAATCAATTACCTCATTTCGATTATCGATCTTCACGCGTTAAATAGTTGAGAACTGATTTTTGGAGGTATCCTTGAGTGAGATGTCTATATATTGGATCGGGATTCTCATTCTAAAATAACAAAAAACAAAAAACGTAAATTTTGAAAAGCTTATTTCTTTTGTTGTCTGTTGTGATAAGTGTGTTCAAGGGTTTATGTAATCCTTGTGCTGTGACTTTGAGAAATTGATGTTGACATAGAGTAAGAACTTTCACGGGAGTTGTGATTGAGTGTTATTGTTGTTGCTGAGTTAAAGTATTTCATTTGTGAAGATTGAAAGAAGGTTTTCATCCTTCGTGAAGCATTCAGAGGAAGGTGTTCATCCCTTATGGATTTCAGGGGAATTGAGTTTCATCACTTGGGGTAACAAGACAAGTGTTCTAACCTTAAGCTTGTGTAATTTCTTTAGGATTGTAACAGTTTGTTGGTTTGTGATAGTGAATCGTTAATTCTCATTTGAGACTAACAACTGGACGTAGGATCTTTGTGATCTGAACTAGTATAAAATCACCTCTTTCTAGAGCCACTTTTCTGATCTTCATTGTGTTCCTAGAGAGGACAAACTCGTGATACCTGAAAAGGTTGATACTTCTTGTATCCAAGAGAGGTTTATACTTATGTTTGTCAAAGGTTTTTATTAGTGTATTTCTTAAGCATATGGCTTAAGAGACTTAACGTAACCTCAAGCGAAGGTGAACCAATATAGATCCTTGTGTGAGTTCTTCTCTTCCTTAGTCCTTACATTATTTGTATTTATTGTAATATGTTTGCACACCTTCTAGAGTCACTTTGCATCAATATTAAGGTCTTCATTTATCTCTGATATGGTAACATTCATCTAAAAAAATGGGTAACATATATCGAATTTCTATCACCAAATGAAATATTAAATGAATCAAGAGATAAAAAATAACGACAAAAAATACATTTTCAATTAACACAATATTATAATTGCCTCATGATTGATGAAAATAAGTGATTTTTTTTGTCATTCTACAATGAATAAAAAAAATTATCAAATAATTTCAAATTCATACATAAAAGTAATTTTAAAAATCAAAGATATTTCCTTCTTAAATGATATATTAATTTAAACAAACTTTTAAATTTATAAATTTAATTTTCTAAAAAAAATTATAAAGAATTATAAATTATAAGTAAACAAGTTGTTTTACTAGTTAAAACCAATATAATTCAATTATAAAATAACTTATAAGAAATAAATTAAAATTTGTTTGTTAGACTAGTGGGAGTATACAATGAATATTAGTTGATGACATAATGCATTTCACAAAGGGGATGTAGCTCAAATGGTAGAGCGCTCGCTTTGCATGCGAGAGGTACAGGGTTCGATCCCCTGCATCTCCATTATTTTGACTTTTTGATTTAATTTTAAAAAGGAAGATTAACATAAAACAGACAAACGAATTTGTAATGACTTTTCGTTTTAAATTTCTCCACAAGAGTCGAAGACAAGCATATGATATATGACAGACACAGCAAACGAAGCAACACGGTAACACAATAAGTCATGATGTTGTTTGGTTTGGTCTGTGCGTAAGTGGCTTGATTGCCGGAGATGATCTGTCATTTTATAACCCATCGGGCACGCTGGGACGTGAGGACACACCGATATCCTACTTGTATTCTATTTATACTTGTACACTTCTTCACAAATATAACCATTCACAATCACTTAAACACATTCATTCATTCCTAGCTAACCGACTGCATGCAATGGCATCAACACTAGACACAAAATCTGTAGTTGTTACCTTATTGTTCATATTTTTGTGGACATGCACATCTCGTGCTACATCCCGGGCACTCTCTGAACCTTCCATTGCTGCACTGCATGAAGACTGGGCTGTCCTGCATGGCCGTGTTTATGCTAATAGCGCAGAGAAGGACAGACGCCAACAGATATTCAAGGACAACTTGGACTTCATACGGAAACACAACAGCCAAGAAAACAAGAGCTACACTTTAAGCCTAAACCTTTTTGCTGATTTAACTAACGATGAATTCCTCGCGTCTCACACAGGAGCTCTTTATAACCCACACACTCTACCACCTTCCTCCAACATCAACCGCAGTCTCTCTGTCGTTACGTCAAGCTTGGATTGGAGAAAGAAAGGAGCCGTTAACAAAATTAAGTACCAAGGCCAATGTGGTACGTTGTTGCTTTGCCACCCTAACTACCTATTTCATGCATTAATATATATATATTCCTTTGGATAACTTTGATTTGAGGTGGCAGGGAGTTGCTGGGCATTTTCAGCTGTGGCGACAGTTGAGGGGATTACCCAAATAAAAACTGGAAACTTGATTTCGTTGTCTGAGCAACAATTGGTGGATTGTGCCAGCTATCACGGATGCCGTGGAGAATCCTTGGAAAACGCCTTTGGGTATATAAAAAGCATGGGTCTTGGAACTGAAGCAGAATACCCTTACAAGGAAACAACTGGGAGTTGCCATTCTGTGAATCCTGCAGCCAGGATTGAAGGTTTCCAATTGGTGCCTCAGCAGAGGGAGGAGGAACTTCTTCAGGCAGTGAGCAGGCAACCTGTCTCTGTAATCCTTGATGCTAGTGGACAAGCATTTCAGTTTTACAAGGGAGGAGTTTTCGCTGGTGAGTGTGGAACTCAACTTAACCATGCTGTTACTGCAATTGGGTATGATGAGGATGCAAATGGTAAGTACTGGTTGATAAGAAATTCTTGGGGTGAAAGATGGGGAGAGGAGGGTTACATGAAGATTATGAGGAACACCGGCGTCCCCGAAGGTCTCTGCGGCATCAACATGCATGCCACTTATCCCGTAGTCTAAGTATGCTTATTTCTCAGAGTCACATTACCCTGTTAAGTGCTTATTTTTCATTACGTCTACGCACCTGTCACCATGCTCTTTCCTTTTTTCTTATTCAATTAATTAGGCTACAATTATGTAGCATGACGCTCTATGTGTTCAAACCAGCTCTATCTATCTGTTTCAATAATTCTTTTTCACTTTTCTTATATTATTAATGCAATTATATCATTACAATTTACACTTTTCCTCTTTCTTTCAGCCTTACTAACTAATAATCAAAAATAAAAGAAAGAAAAACCTGACACACTAATTATTGACCATACAATTAACTCGTGACCTTTGCACTAAGAGAAAACTACTAACACATTAATTAATGAAAATGATCACAAATATTCAACTAAAAAACACTAACAATTTTTGTATTCTTACATGACCGAATGTACTATGCAATTCACAACTTCTACACACTAATCCTCTATGCCTCCTGCTTCTGTCACTGAAAGGGAATACTTGCAAAAAAATTCATCCACTCAAATAAGCACTTGGTCAAAGCTCTTTGCTCAAATTTGAAATAAATGTAAAAGCGAAAAATAAATCATTATTAATGTGTAATTTATAGGTTTAAATGAGTCACAGCTTATAGACTCTTAGATTCAATGGTCAACTTACTTATGAAGCGAATCTCACTTTTGGCTAAGTCTTGTAACACTCGAGTACCTTCAATAGACAATAAGAGATATCAGTATGCGATGTCCAGTATCTAGGATCTTGCCGAATCCTTCTCGAAGCATCTCTTAGGATTCTCACGTTGATTGTAGGCTATCCAGTACCAAGTCCCCAGTAATCGACCTCTAATATACCTAAGCTATAGACCTCGATTAGCAAGGTCGATAGGTCTTCAACCATATACAATATGTTAGCAAAATGATGAAGATGATGTCCAAATCAAGTCAAGATATATCAAGATTCATGAAGATCCTTTGAAGATTTGTTTTTGTTATAAAAAGCTTTTGTAATAATTGTAGTTTAATGTTTAAGACTTAGATTTGTAGTAGGTATTTCATACTATGTATTTCTTGTTCAGAATAAAAAAACGCACGGTTTTAATCTATTAAATCAAGTATTAATCAATTAAAAAGTTACAGGTGCTGAAAACTCAACTGGCATGGAAATAATCGATTAATACCTATTTTAATCGATTAGTTAATCGATTAATCCTAAGAATAATCGATTAAAGATAGCCGTTGGAGTTTTCTGGTTTTTTGAAAACTAGTCGTTGCACTCATTTTAATTTATTAACAGTAATATTAATCGATTAAAAGCGTTAAATGGCCAGTTACGAAGAATGAAAGAGTATTTGCTTGAGTCTATAAATAGGCTCTCTTTATCCATCGCAACAACTCTTCCCTTGTGCTAAAATACTTAGAACTCTTTGAGAATTGTGTGCTCTTGCTCAACTAAGGAAACTCTTGTCTGTGGTGCTGGTACATTGCTACTACGGTGACAGAGGAATAGCTAGTTCATCCTTGGTGCATCTAAGGAGGTGTATGGAAGAGGATCATCCTTCATGTAGTATTCGGAGAAGGTGTTTCATCCTTCGTGAAGTATTCGAAGGAGGTGTTTCATACTTTGTGAAGACTCAAAGGAGGTATAGGTTCATCTCTTATGGTATCAAGAGAGGTGGTTTCTAAACTTTTAGAAATTGTTTCTTTGTGAATGTAGTTTGTAATTTTTTTGTGCTTAGTGAACTGTTTATCTTGATTTGAGATAAGCGACTGGACGTAGGATTGGTAAGATCTGAACCTGTATAAAATTCATCTGTGCAAATTATTCTCAACCTTACTCTTTTATTTATATTTATTATTTGCATAGTAAGATAAATTGAGAAAAATTAAAAGGCACACATTTATATTAAAACCCCTCTTGGTTTGTTATTCCACGCTAACCATTCCGTTGCAGTCGCTCTGACAATTGGCATCAGAGCTCGATTTGATAGTTATTCAAATGGCAGGATCATATCAAACCTTTGTAGAGGGTGCTTCTATCAATAGACCACCCTTATTCACAGGTGAAAATTATGCATTCTGGAATGTTAGAATGCAAATATTTATTGAGTCTATTGATTGTGAGATTTAGGATGTTATTTCATTTGGTTCGTTTGTTCCTACTGACAATTTGCAACCCCGTATTTAGACGACTGTTGAAGAAAAGAAAAGGTTTCAAAACGATGTAAAAGCTCATAATATTATTTCATCTGCTTTAACTGTTGACGAGTTTTACAGGATCTCTGTTTGTAAGACTGCTCAAGAAATGTGGGAAGTGCTGAGAGTAACCCACGAAGGTATAGATGATGTAAAGAGAGCGAGAAAGAATACCTTGATCCAGGAATACGAAATGTTCAGGATGAAGCAAGGAGAAACAATATCAGACGTTCAGAAACGCTTTACCAACATTGTAAACCATCTCATTGGACTAGGTAAGTCTTTCGAAAATGATGAGCTTAACATAAAAATTTTGAAATCTTTAGACAGGTCGTGGCAACCAAAAGTGACTGCAATTTTTGAGTCACAAAATCTCAACACAATGACTACGGCGGCATTATTCGGAAAGTTGAGAGAGCATGAACTTGACCTTGGAAGACTAGATGAAGAAGAAGCAAAAGAAAAAACTAAGAAAAAGAGTCTAGCCTTAAAATCTGAGGTAGAAAGGAGCAAGAACAAAATAGAAGATGAAGACTCAGAAGATAAGGAAGAAAATCTGAGACTCATGATAAAAAGGCTCAATAGGTTCATGAAATCAAAAGACAAAGGAAGATTCAAAGTCGAAAAGAAAGAAAATCAAGGATTTTCCTCAAACTATAAATGCTATGGTTAAGGAGAAAGGGGCCACTTAAAAGTTGTATGCCAAATCAAAAGAAGAATGAAGAAATAAAGGAAAAAAAATTCTTCAAGAAAAAGAAAGCCTACATTGCATGGGACGATGACAATGAAACAATTTCTGATTTGAGCGAATCTAATGAAAAGGCAAACATCTGTTTAGTGGCAGACGACGACGCTGGAAGCCAAGTAAGTACATCTAGCGATTCTGATAATTATAGTCAATATAGTAAAAGTGAATTGCATGAAACGTATGCTTCTTTAATAGTAGAATCAGAAAAATTAGATAAAGCTCATAAGAAATTGAAAAAAGATTTCAAAAATTTAAAATTAAATTTTGAAAATATTTTTGAAGAAAATAAATATTTGAAAAATAAAGTTTTATTTTTTGAAAAAGGTAAATATATTAGTAGTAATGAATGTGCATCTTGTGCTGATAATAAGAAACTACTAAACGACACAACCTTAGGAGAATGTAGTAAAAATAATAAAAATAAGGTTGTTAAAAATAAGTATGTTCCTAAAATTAAAAATAAACATAATAATAGAAGTCGTAGAACGTGGGTAGAAAAAGGAACAAGTTATAGGAACAAAAACTTTGTATCATGCTTTTATTGTATGAAAAAGGGTCATACTTCAAATAAATGTAAAATTAAGCATTTTGGTGTTTCAAATGGTAGATATATTTGGGTTGTAAAATGATTTCAATTTTTTAATATAACCCAAAGGACAGTGTTTAACTTTTAAATTTTTTTTTGGAAAAACAAAATTTTAGAAAATTTTTATTCCAAGCATGTTGTCTTTGATAAAATTGTGGACCTTGAGGCAAAACCTCTTCTGTTAATTGAATCAGATGCAGGTAATGATGAAGACTTGGAGAAGACAACAAACGAACCAGGGAATGATGACAATCCTCAAGATGAAGATCTAAATAAATTGTGGCAACAACCTAGAGGATTATCATTAGGAATTTGAAAGCATATCTAAAGGGGTAAACTTTAAAAGAGATATAGGAATTTTATATATCTCTTAGGATTACATATTTGGTCCATTTTTTGCACTCTTGTGCATTTTTTAAAAAACTAACCATATATTTTTTGTATGTTTTAAAATTCCTATCTTATATGGTTCAATGTATGATTTTTTAAAATTCTTTATCCTAAAATTATATGCTTTAAATCTCCTATTGTGTATGTTTAAATGAATCTTTAAATTTGAAATATATTTTAACTCATATGCATACATGCTTTTATTAAGAGGGAATATTATCTTAGGGAAGAACATGAAACCCATCTTTTTAATTATGATAAAAAAGGGAGAGAAAATGTTTTAAAGCTTATTATTATTCTCTAATGCTCTTTTCATGTATTAGTTGTGTTTTTATCCAGATTATTACTAAAAGTTTTAATTCAAAGGAGTTTTTGATCATCATCAAAAAGGGGGAGAATGTTAGCAAAATGATGAAGAAGATGTTTTGATGATGTCCAAATCAAGTCAAGATATATAAAGATTCATGAAGATCTTTGAAGATTTGTTTTTGTTATAAAAAGTTTTTGTGATAATTGTAGTTTAATGTTTGGACTTAGATTTGTAGTAGGTTTTGATTCATGTACTTTCATACTTTGTATTTGTTGTTCAGAATCAAAAACACACGATTTTAATCGATTAAATCAAGTATTAATCGATTAAAATGAAAACTCAACTTGCACGAAAATATTAGATTAATACCTATTTTAATCGATTAGCTAATCGATTAATCCTAAGAATAATCGATTAGCTAATCGATTAATCCTAAGAATAATCGATTAAAGATAGCCGTTGGAGTTTTCTGATTTTTGAAAACTAGTTGTTGCACTCATTTTAATCGATTAACAATAATATTAATTGATTAAAAGCGTTAAATGGCCAGTTACGAAGAATGGAAGAGTATTTGCTTGAATCTATAAATAGGCTCTCTTTATTCATCATCAGCAACTCTTCCCTTGTGCTAAAATACTCATATCTCTTTGAGAATTGTGTGTTTTTGCTCAGCTAAGGAAACTCTTGTCTGTGGTGCTGGTACATTGCTACTATGGTGACGGAGGAATAACTGGTTCATCCTTGGTGCGTCTGAGGAGGTGTGTGGAAGAGGATCATCCTTCGTGAAGTATTCGGAAGAGGTGTTTCATTCTTCGTGAAGTATTCAGAGGAGGTGTTTCATCATTTGTGAAGACTCAAAGGAGGTGCAGGTTCATCTCTTATGGTATCAAGAGAGGCGGTTTCTAAACTTTTACAAATTATTTCTTTGTGAATGTAATTTGTAATTGTTTTATGATTAGTGAACTATTTATCTTGATTTGAATAAGGCTTATTAAAAATAAATCTAATTACTCTAATGTGTGTTAGGTTTAATCAATTAAATAAGGCTTATTAAATAGCTATCAAAGGCCTTGGGCTTATTACATCAGTGCATAACAACTGAAATAAATAATACTGAAAAACAAACTAGCGAAGAGCTCTACAAAATAAAACCAGCCACTAATTATTGGGCTGTTACAATGAATAAAAAAACTCACAGAATAAAAACTTAAGCAACCAATGTAGTAGAATAAATCCGCAACTCTGGCAAAATTAAACATCACTCTAAATTATAAAACTACTCTTTCTAAATTTAAATTTATTTCAACAATAAGCTCTATAAATAGGTAATGACACATTTTCATGATTAATTCTTTTATACCTTCTTTTGAAAAGATATCTGACTTAAGTATCTTCTGCAAATCAATAATCGAAATACAGAAAAAAAAAAAAATTCTTCAAAAACCGTGAATGATTGTATACAGAAAGCAAGCTAAATCAAGAAGACTTATCCTCCATTCGACACAACAGAAACACTAATACTTTTTCCACTTTTTCATGGATGTATCAACATTCCCACCATCATACAAATATTTCTCCCCATAACATGACACTTAAGGGCTTGCAAAGGTAATTGCTTCCTGCGGCCTATCATTTTATTTAATTCCGTTTAGGTGGCCCATTGTCGTGCAGAAGCTCCATTTTTGGTTGTTTCGACGTTGGTAATGTGCAGGTAAGATTGGTTTTGGTGATTTGAACAGGGTGACAACTAGTGGTAGGTAATATTGAGATATAGGGTGTGTGTTACATGATGGGTTGATTGTTATAGTAATTAAGTATTAATCGGAAATCAAGATCCAGAAATATACTTCCGGAAAATGTTATCCGGAGGTGAAAAATACATTTTTCGAGATAAGAAACTATAATTTCAGAATATTTTTTTTCTGAATATAACTTTCAGAATTCATTTTCGACAATGACTTATTTCTTTCGTAATGTCCTTTCTAGACAACATTTCTAACCTTTTGGAATCCATTTTCTGGGCAGTCGTTGTTTCTATTTCGGAATCCATTTTCGATCAGCCACGTGTCCTTTGAGTCATCCTCGTATCCTTTCAGTGAGCCACATATCCTGTCACAAAAAAACATGGCTCTATCGGTGGAGGAACAAACAGGGCCCGATTGGGTGCACACTAAAGGGGTTGGGTTTAAGGTTATTTTGACTATTCACACTTTGGATAGGGTGCAGGAAGCAAAAGCCGCTTTTAAGTCGTATTATTTTGTGGAGTTTAATTCAATATCAATTCACCCCTCTGATATTCCACCATCTTCATGAAACAACTTAAATGCAAACAACTTTACTTCAAAATTATTTTTGCAAATGTTCAACCAGACTCACTAAAATGGCCTACAGTCGCAAGCTTTTGTTTCAGTAATGGCACATTTTCTCATGATTCATATTATATATCTGATTTGATCTAGAGTTCGGAGATGTACACATCTATCATATATATATGTATATATACAATTAGTTACATCCTAGTCATGATTCATTAGACAATTCATCCCTCTGCTGGCGCATTCTCGCTGCCCATGACATATTCCCTCCACCCTCCTTGCTGCTACTTCTTCTCTTCAGCTCCGACAGTTGAGATTGCCACCGAGATTTCCATTCGGTTTTTTGCTCCACCACCTTTTCAAAAGCAACAGCTTTAATCAGTGAGTAAATCAAATTAGTGTTCTAACCAAACTACCATGCCCCCTTTTTCTCAAATTATGTTGGACCACCCCACCACCCAAATACAATTAATTAAAAGGTCCCCATCTCTTTAGAACGCATGATTCACGAATTCCTGTTGTAGGTCCCACTACTCATTACCACCATGACGAAATGGCAAACATGAACAAAGAAATAATTAAGATCACAGTCCATCTCATTATTGTTGATATTTTTAATTATATCTTGACACTGTTAACCTCTACAGACTTTTAATGTGCTCAGGAGACAATTATTACATGTTCTACAGGGAAAGCATAATCACTCAGATTTTGTTGTGGTGAGCAGCGAATGAAGTTGACATACTAAAAAACAATAAAGAAATGGAAAAAAAAAAAAGGAACAAAAGGCAGAATAGGAAGAAACGACCAATTCATATTTAATACCAGGAAAATGTTATAAGAAAGCCTCTGCCAAAATCCCTGATACATAATTGTGAAAATAGCCTTATTGGGAGTAGGTACAGTGAACAAGTTAATAGACATTGCAAACAATGATACCAGCTCGCAGCAAGGACAAAACAAGTGCAGATTTCATGTGCTGAAGAGGCAAGGCAACAATATATTTAATATACCATAATGCGACTACAACACGCAAGTGCAGATTTTGCAGTGATGAGCTGGGATTGAAGTCGACATCCTCAAAATGGAAATAGAAATAATCCAGAATAAAAATAAGTAATAATAATAATCTATTTATGCCAGGAAACT
This sequence comes from Vigna reflexopilosa, assembly GCA_027742785.1. Classification (NCBI taxonomy): domain Eukaryota; kingdom Viridiplantae; phylum Streptophyta; class Magnoliopsida; order Fabales; family Fabaceae; genus Vigna; species Vigna reflexopilosa. The sequence goes on along the minus strand of CM050911.1, from coordinate 48,020,495 downwards.
TTCATAGGGACCCGTGTGTCATAGTCCTCGTAAATTGAAGAATCTAAATTATGGATAGTTGCAGAGCAGAAGTCATATTTGTAATAGACATATTAAAGACTAATGAGTTCTTAGCAGGAGGAATCTGTAACAACACCATGAAAAAGAAATTTTAAAGAAGAAAGGTGACGCTGTAAAATTTTCCAACTTGAAAAAAAGGCACAGAACAGAGAAAGAATTTGCCATTACCAAGTTACAACAAGCACCCAGAAATATTAAATATCAGAATTCAAAAGTACATGATGATTTATGAAACAATTCTCATTCCAGGTTAAAATTGTATGGCACTCCAACAGTCAAATTCTTTGTTCAAGACTGAGATAGGGTAAACAAATTGGTAGAAAAAAAAATCATCTGGAAATCCTAACATGTATCAAATCATAACTTCAGACACAAGGTGAAAATAACCCAAATAAATTAGATATAAATGACGGATAGTGCTCAATGCTACAATTATACACTAGAAACTGACAAAAGAATTATCTACAAGATTCCTGAAACATTATAAGCCATATGTAATATATCTCAACTCAGAAAAGAAGACAATCAAAACAACTAAAACAAGTTAACACGGACTGTAAGTGCAAAGCCTCTTCATTTAAGATTTAAAAAGAGCAAAAGAACAACCAAACATTAGTATGTAAAGTCCTTGACTTTGGCACAAGTGGTTAGTGTGTTGAAGGTAAAAATCACTCAGCCACAGTCCAAGATCCTTGTGGTAAGGGTTCACTTATCTACCGGCCAAGGAAAAGTTTTGGGACATGAAAAAATTGTTAATGAAAAAAAAAATAACAAAGTAATGAAACAATCAAACAAGTAGCGCACTAATTAAACGTATCTTAATTATTTTCAACATCTATGATGAGGATCGAGGGGAAAAGCGATTCCAAAAATAGAAAACAGATGTGAATCAGAAACTGGGCAAAGACAGAATTGAAATCGGAAATCAAGCTATGGAGAGAAGTATTTATGCAACCCTAGATGCAACGAGATGTACCTGATCGTGGTAATTGCGGCGTCTGCGGGCGTTGAAAGCGAAGTTGATACCTTTAGCCATGTCGTGATCGTACATGGCTCTTCGGGAAGGATCGGAGAGAGTTTCGTAGGCTTCCTGCACCTGAATAAACCGTTTGGTGTACTCCTCCACCCGACCCGGAGGAGAGACATCTGGGTGGTACTTTCGGGCGAGTTGCTTGTACGCGTTCTTGATCTCCATCAAGGAACCGGATTCGGGTATACCCAGAAGCTCGTAGAAGCTCAACTCCATCACTAGTCCCTCGTTCTTCAGGGTAGCCTTGGGAAAGGCGATACGGGTGACGGGTCGGGTGGGTCTCAAGAACACCGGAGACACGGTGGGGACGCAGAAGCCACGGTGGTTGCTTCCGTGTACGGTTAAGCCATGACACCGCATTATTATTATTATTATTGTTTATCTTTCTATCTGCTTTTCTCTCACTCTTACTTGTGTTTTGGTGTTGTTCCTTATCGATTTTATATGGTTCAGATTATTTATTTACTTTTATTTTTTGTTTTGGATTTTGTGATTGGTTTGTAGTTAGCTAGCTGTCATTTTAGCCAATAGAGAAATTAATGGGAGGTAATGGCGTGGAGTTAGGCAAATCCTGATTTTTAAATAGAGTCACATATTTTGATACGACAAGACAACAAAAGATAATACCATAAAAATATGATGTTTGTTAATTCCATCTATAAATGGTAAATGAAAAATGATATAATTTTTTATATTTATTTAATATTATTTTTTATTTTTTAGATTAAAAAATTATTTTTTTATAATTATTTTAATTTTATTAAATATGTCAAATGAATATAAATACGTGTAATAATTAGGAATGACAATTTTTAATGTTGTTTCCACTCGTTAGTATTTATGATAACAATATATAATACAAACAATAAATAATAATACTTTATTAATGGAAATTGACATTTTAATAGAAACGATACTGATATGGATAATAAATATTACGTCAAGTTTCATTATAATAATATTATTGCTGTAAATTTGATAAAAAGAAAATGTATATTCCCTTATCTAAAAGATTTGATTAAATTGAAAATAATAAAAATAGTATAAAAAAATACTTAAAAATCTTAATAATAAAATTAAGTGAAAAGACTATATTTCAATATTTATTTTTATTTTTGTCAAAGTTTTAGTATTGGAGGAAACAGGACTGAAAAAAACAGTAACCGTGTTTGTTTTATAACCACGTATTTGGGTCAACTTTATAAAACATAATCCTATTAACTTTTAAGTCATTTATATATTATTTGTAATTTTATGTGAATTTTTGCTTTAAAGTGAAATTGACATAAAATTAAAGTCATCGTCAACTATCTAGTATAATAAAAAAATTGTTAACAAATGTTCAAAATGTTATTTTTTTAGTCATTTCACATTACTAATTTACTCTTTTATTTATTTTTTTATTATAGGTTTTTAAAAATTTGATTTATTTTTATATTTATAATTTATATTTAAAATATTAATTATTTTTTCTATACTTTTTATAATTTTTAATTATTTTGTAATTTAAGGTCATCCTTTATGGATTGAGCTCTGGGCTGAGGTATATCTTTGGTTTGAGAATCTCCTCTATGGGTGTATGTGCTCAGGAAGTCTAATGTTTTTTCCAGTTTACTCACCTGTCGGGATGTCTGCTTTAAGCTCTTCGAAATTTTTGTCGAGCTAATTGGTTACCACTTATCTGGTTCTTGTCGGTTTATTTGTTTCTCGGGATGTCCCATAGAATGTTGGGACACTAAAAGGAAGCGATTCTACTATCGATTCGTCGAATGCAACATTAATCCCTGAAAAGTCAAGTGGATTTTATATGATGTGCTCCACTAGTCTTGTGAAATTTGTTTTGATTGAAGACCAATGTCATGGTAACAAGGGAGGCGCATTGTAGTTTCTTGATTTGGCTTAAGTAGATGCTTTAGTGGTATCTGACGATGAATCCATCATGGATCCTCTTAGACGATGGCATCTAGATTTAATGGGAATGATTTTTGTTCGTGATTGAGATTAAGGTTAGGGTTCAGATTGCGCCTTGGTGGGGAAGATGGAGAAAGTAAAAGGCTTGAACATTAACGAAGGCTTGATAAATTTTGGCGTTATTAATGATGGTGTGAGCAAGGTTGAGTGGAAGGAGAGAAGTGGAAGGAGCGAAGTGGAATCCTAATTGTGGCGACAATGATTGTTGACGAAGGCGAGGGCTTATGATGGCCTATATCCAAGTTTCAAACCTAGCAGTAACATCATCAGACCCCACGATGGCCTTAGCCAACGAACGACAGCTTCGAGCTATGGTTGTGTAGTGACGTTTGGATGACGTTATAGAAATCTCTTATCTAGGTTTCATAAGAGGATTTCCTTCGAGTCTTGGTCTTGTGCACCTACACAGTCAACGAACATATAAAAAATGCAAGCAAATTTTACTTATGAGGGACAATGGGATGATGGCCTCTGCAATTTTGGTGTCATTGCCATCACTAAGAGGATGGACAATGCTTTAGAACCATCAGACAACTTCTCATGTTGGTGAGTTTTGTGCCTGTGAGCCTCGCTTGTCTTCATGAATCGACACTTAGTATGTTTAACGAGGACATGGTTGAGACCGTGGAGATGGTTTTCGATTCTCTAAGCTGGTAAGCTCCTACCGACTTTTGAAGTTCAACTTGTTGTTGCATAGGGCCTTAATCTCAATGTGATAGAGTGTGTGTTGGACCTTATATTGTTGTATGATCATCTATATTAATGTCGCATGGTCATCATTGGGTTGGACCCTATCTTGTGGAAAAGTTGTGCATGGTGATCATGAGAAGGTGAGGTCGAGGAAACGTTTTACCAAGGCCCTACAATGGACACCAATGTTCATACCCGAATCATAAGTGCGGACTTGTGGACAAGTGACGAGATTCTAACGATGGTTTGATTGTTCCTTTTGTATGGAAATGACCTTCTTGCTGTTAAAAGGAGAGGGGAGATCCACTTGCAAAAGAATCTTTAACATTCAAGTTAGTAAGAGAGTTAAGATCTTTTAAAATAGGATAAGAGTTAATGTTTATAAAGTGAATATCCCTTGGAAAATACTAGATCTACCTGGGTCATGGGCCTATACTCTTATTAAAATAATATTTATCTAGGAAGTATAATAATATAATAAATGATAACAAGAAGATCAATAATAATTAACATACCAAACTATCGAAATTTAATAATAATATGTAAATTTTACCCAAATTAATGTAGGTTTGGATTACTTTATAATGAAGAGACTTAAAACTCCTTATTAAATCACGCTATGTTTATTAAATCGAATAAAACCATAAACTAATTTAAATTTATTTATTTATTTTCTTAAAGAATTTGATGAAGAAGTTTATCCAAACATGAGAATGATAAATCTATGTATGGTCATTGGTCATTTTAAAAGTAGGTATTTCAGATCAATCTTGTTCTTTTAAAAGGAAAAAAAAAAGTTAGATGGTTGTTAGATAGTTTACCTACTTTTTAATATTTTCTTAATCACTTGAATAAATAAGATATAAATAACACTTTCGTATAGAAATATTGTTTGAAATCGGGTGAATATGAATTGTTTCCTTTATTTTTTTAATTTACGCCTGTGAGTTGAGAATTAAATGAAATTAAATCATTTGGAAGAAATCAGTGTTATGTATTTAGTGATCGCGCAGTTAATTCATAAGATATATCATTTTCAATAAATAAAAAAGGGGTTTTTGTGCACAAAGTTGCTATTTGATATTTTTGTTTTGCATATCTATCTTTTTAAAATCAATCCTATTAAAAATATTATCAAATATTAAATGGATTAATAGACCCCTTAGCACGTAGGAAGGCATTTTATAGAGAAAATAAAAGTCCTACAAAAAATAATTGTCTTAAAATAAATTAATCTTTAGGTGTTAGTTAAGAGGAGACTGTTATTAAATGAAAAAAATAGCTATCATTGACTTAGAAATCATAATACAATAATAAGTATTATAATATATTGCACGCTAAATACTTAATAGCATAAAAGACAAGCCATTTTGATATCATTGGGAACAATGTGTATAATTTACACGTGAATTTTTACTAAAAACTAAAAAAGGAAAACTTTCCTCGAATTTTTTTTTTTTAACAATTTAATTATGAATTAAAAGATATTACTGAATGTGTACATAACTACGTATATACAAATATAATTATCAATATTAATGGTTGCGCAAAATAAAATACATACATATAATATTTCGAAGGAGGAAAAATGCAGAAAAAATTTGTTTCGAAATTTTTGTTCCTATACATATTTTATGTATTTCGGAAAATCTAAAAGCATTTTACCAATTCCAAAAAGTTTTTCTTTTCAAAAATCTCATTCTAAACAATTTATTCTGGAGAATATTTAATACATTATGGAAACAATGTGCTGAAAATTAATTGTAAAAATTCTGTTCTGAAGATTTTATTTTGGAAATGTTATTCTGAAGAGCTTCCAAAATTGTAATTATAAAGTCACTTTTCTAAAAGGTAAAATTGTCATTTCCAAAAGTTAGAAGGGGTGCGCGAAGAAATCATGAGGTCGTGAAAGTAAAAGTCAACGACAAATGTCGAAAACCTGCACTAATATATGTTGACGTTAAAATATACTATTATCACCGTTACCAAACAATAATAAACCAAAGTGGATAAGTCAACAATAATAAAATAATTATACAAATAATATTACATTCCAACAAAATAAACTTTATCAGAAATAATATTAAATAGATAGTGTTCTTACAGGAATTTGCCGGATTAATATGGGGCTGTTGATATATATGATATCCTCATCGTCAAAAAAAATGAAAAAAACACACTTAAAGGAATTCTGACACTAAGAAATTTTTATGTGTAAGAGTATTCAATTATATTATTTCCTCCTCTTATAAAAAGGTATTTATAGATTTTCATGAATATATTAGAGTCAAGAAAATAATAATAAACATGATAATTTTTTCAAATACTCAGAATCCTAATGTTTATGGACCACTTTGGACTTCACAACAATAATAACATTTGAGTCAGGTATGTATAAATAGTATTTATTCATTAAATGATTTATAAAATCAAAAATATTTTATTGTTTTTTTAAAAAAAGTAAAATAACTTTCATGTATATGTGACAATAAAATAAATATAAATAAAAAAATTAAAAATATTATATAATTAAGAAAATAATTTTACTTATCAACAAAATAAACATGAGTAATAAAATAAAATTTTTATTATATTTTTTCTTATATTATAATAGACAATATAATGTATATTCATTGATAATACAAACTATTTTTTAAATAAATAATACTTTAGATATAAATTAGTCTTAATAAATGACTAAGTAATTAGTAATTATTAATATATATATATATATATATATATATATATATATATATATATATATAAATTTTAAAATAATATTATTTATGAAATAAAAATAAAATATATATTTATAAATTTAATTTTATTAATGATCAAGTAATTATAAATCATAAAAATATAAAATTAAAAAAATAGTATAAAAAACGAATACTTTAAATATAAGTTATTCTTTAATAATAAATTAAATAACAAATTAATTAGAAGTTATAAAAGGATAAAATTATGAAAGAAAAAAATATTATAGACAAATTAGTTTTGTTCAATATAGTGAAAATCATATATGAAATTAATTTCCCTTGTGTTGAATATACACACAGGTCTTCTATTTATAATAGAAGAAATATGGGTTAATCACAAAATACAAATAAGAAATAATAACAAACTAATTGAGATAAAATATAAAGATAAGATAAAGATAATATATCTAACACTCCCCCTTATGCTAGTGCATACAAATCGTATGTACCAAACTTGTTATTAATATAATCAATAAAGACTTAGTGTAAATACATTGTGCACTCAAGTGACATCAGATTGTTTTTGATTTACGAAAACGACATAGAAGACGAAATACCAACCCAGAAGACTTTCCTTGAGCAACAATATAAGAGGTTACTCCATATAAATATCTTCTTGCAAATCGTCATTGAGGAATGCATTCTTGACATCCAGTGGATAAAGAAGTCGTTGTTGAAAAGTCACCATGGCTAAATAAACTAACAAAAGTCATCTTTGCCACAGGAGAAAAAGTATATATGAATGGGTCAGACACAATGGTGACAAAAGAGAGGTCAAAAAAAATAGTAGCGGAAGAAACCATTAATGAATTGGAGAGATAAACCTTAAAATCTAAAATTCTCCAATCAAGACACTTGAAAAGGAAAAAAGAGCAACATTGATGTTCTAAATATCTACCTCAGAGGAGACGGAACGTGCGTCCATGCACGACGGACCTGAAAGAGGAAAAAAAGCGACCTTAATGCTTTAAATCGTTGTTTGAGAGGAGATGAGACGTGCCACCATGCACGACGGAAAAGGAAGCATATCCACAACTTCAAAAGGTGTTGAGAGCGCGTAGGAGCTTCGATGAATGTGACATTGGCGACATGATGGTCACTTGCCCAACATGGTCAAACCCGTGTGATTGTTGATCGAAACTGAAATTTTGGTAGTGGTAGGGTAGACAACGGTAGTAGATAATGACGTCGCCAGCAGAGGTAGATTGCGCCGCCACTAGCAACGGCGGGTGTAGTGGCAAATGCAACATAATTTTTTTTCCTCAAAAGACTATAAGGCTTTAGATACCTTGTTGAATATAGTGAAAACTATGTATGAGATTAATCTCCCTTGTGTTGAATATACACATAAGGCCCTCTATTTATAATATAAGAAATACGAGCTAAGTCCAAAATACAAATAAGAAATAATAACAAACTAACTAAAGATAAAATGTAAAGATAATATATCTAACAAGTTTAAAAATAAAATAAATGAAAAAAAAAGTAAAACATCCATAAATTCTAAGAACGTAGAAAATAGATTCTTAAGAGTTGATAACATGTTTTAAATAATGAGACTAAGTTATTTTAATATTAAAAGCAAAAATGTATAAATATAAATTTTGTTAAGAAGTCTCTTTACTTAAAACACCTACTATCTCTTTAGAACTCATTCTCTAAGTATTATCTCCCTTCTTTCTTCAAGTTCTAATCGCTAAGTTATCTCTTTGAAGATCAGAAAGTGCATATGTGATCATGGCAGTAAGGTCTTTTTTTCCATCCGATTAGTTTTCTTAAAGAGTAAGTTAATTTCACTCTTTTCTTGAGTTGTACATTTCCTCTATGCATGTGAGCCTTTTTCTGTTTCGTGTGCCTTCGTAGCTTTCTAGTATGTTCTCTATTTATTAGTGGTTCTAATCGCATACCCTGATCATGATTATGTGGTATGTAGGTGCATATAAAGTTATTAAGGGAGTAGTTTTTCTATCTCTTAGAGTTGTTTGAGTTTCCAATAGGTAAGGGAAGTTATATGTTTATTTATAAGGCTTTAAGAAAATTTGTTAAATCTAAATTGATGTGCTCTAATTAGGAAATTGATTGAGTTATGGAGTTAAGCTATATAACTTGCTGAAAAATCCTATGATGTGGTAGTATTAAAATTGATGCAAATGCGTGTTATCTAAAATTAGAAAAGTATTACTATGAAGGATTATTGAATGTAGTCTATTTTGATCACTTGAGTGGTTATGTTTAAGGTTATGATTGGTTAGAAACTGCTATTAATTTTGAAGTAGTGAAAAGGGAGAGTCTTGGGTTGGTTTTTTATCTAATTTGGAGGTTTTGACAAGTGAAATTCTATAGGAATGGATTTAGGAAGGAACTTGGAGTTTGTAGACTGTTTTTTAGTCATTTAAGACTTGTTTAGCCACTTAGTTCACAATAATTTAGTTTGTATCCTATAAAATATGTTTGGTTGTATTTTAGGGTAGTTAGTTTGATTAAATGGGCTAAATTCTTGAACAAATGAGCAAATTGGTATTCCCTCTGAGTTAAAAATCTATTGTCAAATCAATTATTATGCCAAAAATACTAGTTTAGACATTTGAAAAGGCAGTAAGTGCATCTAGATAAGGTATGACAGTTTTGCACTTTCTGGTATAACGTTGACTGCCACCCTGAGGCATTAAGCACCACAAAGTCAATGAGCTCTTTGACTTTTGGACGTTGAGCGGTGGACTGGGCATTCGGTGCCACTTGTCTCTATAGGTCTAAATGTGGTTTTCTCAATATTTCATTGGGTGAGTAATCTTGCTCGTTGAACGAGCCCTGAACTGGCAGCTTTTTGATGTTTTTCTATGCTTTTTGGTGTATGTTTGTTAAAGATGTGCTATATGGATTTTACATTATTTATATTGAAAATTTAGTAAAGGTTAAATGAATGATATATATGAATTTGATTTAAAGTTGATATGAGATAATTTGAGTCTAAAATTGTATATGATGTTATAAGGATTTCAAGGAGAAATCATTAAGATGGTTGTGTATAGTGTATGTATTGATATAGGATGCTTGCGACTAGGGTTATTCTGATGCTCTCAATAACTTCCAATCTCAAGAAGAGAATGATAGTTATGTGGTGGAGAGTAGTATGAGGTCCTTAGTCTGATAGTCATTTATTGGCCATAGATGTTTGACGGATTAACCTCAGATTGTGGTAGTTTGTGTGGATGAGTTGTTGCACCAACTTTGAGTGTAGGGTCCCTAAAATTTGATATCAATACATGTATCCAGATGGTTAAGTGTTAGTAAATAGTTGGATGTTTATGGAATTGTTAGTCATTGATGATTAATTATAGTTTGATGTTTGTGAATGATTATATGTGTTTGATAAAATTAGGTTACTCTTTTCTCTGTGTTTTATGTCTGTTGGTTCTTCTATTTGCAATGATCATCTTTATTATGTGAGTAGATGAGAAACTCTCTTTGAATCAAGTTTTAGGATATGGAAATGAAGTAGAGACCTAGATTAGGATTTTACTTTAGTTGGTTATGTATATATCTATATGAAAATATATGTATATGCTCTTTTAACAAACTTTTGATTGCACTTTAGTTTTTAAATGTATAAAAATTTATTGGACTTCTCTTTCTTATATATATTTTACTATTATAATTATATTTAGATAAGTATAACAGTTTCATGTATGTATTTTGTTTAACTGTTTTAGTTTATTAAATATGTGATGATTTCTATATTAGTGTTAATATTATTAAAATTTTGGATGTTACATTTATGTATAGTAAAAATGAAGAAGGAATAAGAGAGAAGGAAGAAAGGAAAAGAAAAAATAAATGTAAAGAAAAAAGAAAAAGAAACGTATAGATTTTATTTAGATTACACGTCTCACTTAAGTGTTTTGAACTTTTAAATTATACACGTTCTCACTATTTGACACAATCGAAAAAATCGAGTATAACTCGTTAATAATCACAAGTGACGATCCCACTCTCCAATGAGTACATCTAACTCCTTAATAATTGAAATTTGTGATAATTACTTTAAAATTTATTTTAATTGATTGAATTTTTTTATTAATAGTAAATACATAAAAACAACAATATAAACTATTGAAATAGACTTTTAATTCTGATTACATATTAGTTGTATTTGTTCTTATTTTTTTTATCATTGAGTGTTTGATACTCCAAATTAATTAAAGGTTTAATACCTTATTTGGTCCCTAGTTTGTGGCGATGTGTTCAAAGTGGTCATACCCTTTTTCGGGAGTTCATCATTGTCCCATATTTTGTAAAAGCGGTTTAAGTTGGTCATTTTTGCTTACGACATTAAAAACCTAAAAACATAATTGCTCATATGGCCAAAATTGAATGATGTGTACAGTTTTGTAATATGTGGCACGCTGAGGTCAATTGAGATGTAAATTCTAAACATAAAAATTAATGATATGGAAAAGGTTTAAAAGAGTGTTAAATGAAATTGTAATTGTACCATTTTACTACTGTTCATGAAACTATTGTTGTGTGCCATGACTAATTATTGGGTGAAGGAAGTGAAGAAGTTCCATTCTCCTTCACCATGCCCATCCTCTACCTTTTCTTCACCTTCATCATCACCACAAATTCATTCTTTTAACACAGACATTATCACATCTCACCTGTACAAATAGAAAAACAACAACCCATTACCCCTTTCTTCATCCCGAACCCACAATCAACTCATCATTCCAGCACCATCATTTTTCAAGTTCAACGCATACACAATAACACTCTCGAAACTCACACGGCCATCATCCAAAATCTTCATTCTCTTTCCCTTTCTCCTCTATCCATTCATGCATAGAGAATACAAAAAACAAAGGGGAGTCACCATTCCACCACCACCCAACACATTGAATGTTGGAATCATAAAGCAATTAAAAACAAGGAGCAAGGTAAGCCCTGATTCAAAACCCTAATCTATAATCCCTAAAATTTGCAAGATCTAAAACACAAGAAAAGGAAACCCCAAAACGCTGTAATCTGAAATCCCTTTCTTGTGAAACACTCTCGAACCGGAACAAAAAGGGAGGAGAAAACCTATGTTGCATCTTCAAGTTGGAGATTTTCATGAGTCATAGTCTTTTGGTTGGATTGACGAGGCTCCTTAAAGACAAGAGGCATTCAAATGGAATCTACCCCGATTCTACAGAACAATGTGCTTGGATTCAGAAAACTTTACTCAAATGCCATGTCAATTTGATCGGTTGCCACATAACTGGACAGGTTATTTATTATTGGTTAAGGTGGACATTACACCGTTAGGTTTTTAACACCGTAAGACAAAAGGACCAACTTAAACCGTTTTTATAAAACATGGAACAATAGTGAACTTTCGAAAAAGGATAAGATCACTTTGAATACATCTTCCGAAGGACTAAATAAGATATTAAACCTTAAATGCATTATTGATAGACCGAGATATGCTGAGAATAAAAAACAACAAACTTCTTCATAATTTTTTTTATTAAAACTGTAATTGAGTTTTTACAAATTAGCTTTTATTCAAAACGAATTTAAGGTGATTCATTTTTTTCTTAAAGAATTTGATGTAGAAGTTTAACATAAGAATGATAAATCTATGTATGGTCAGTGGTCATTTTAAAAGTAGGTATTTCATATCAGACTTGTTCTTTTAAAAGGAAAAAGAAAGTTAGATGGTTTTCAGATAGTTTACCTACTTTTTAATATTATCTTAATCACTTGAATAAATAAGATAAAAAATAGCACCATCGCTATTTGGTACAGAAATATTGTTAGAAATCGGGCGAATATGAATTGTTTATTTTTATTTTTATTGAATACACCTGTGAGTTGAGAATTAAATGAAATTAAATCATTTAGAAGAACTTGATGTTATGTATTTGGTGATCGTGCTGTAAGCTCTATCCTCTTCAATAAATAAAGAAGGGTTTTTTAAGCACAAAGATTGTTATTTGATATTTTTGTTTTGCATATGTATTTTTCAAAACTAATCCTATTTAAAATATTATCACATATTAAATGCATTCATAGACCCCTTAACACATAGGAAGGCATTTTATAGAGGAAATAAAAGTCCTTTTAAAAATAATTGTCTTAAAATAAATTAATCTTTAGGTGTTAGTTAAGAAGAGATTGGATTGTTATTAAATGAAAAAGCATCAATCATAGACTTAGAAATCCTAATACAATTATAAGTATTATAAATATATTGTACGCTAAATACTTAATAAAAAAGACAAGTTATTGTGATATCACGTGGAACAATGTGTATAATTTACACGTGAATTTTTACTAAAAACTAAAAAAGGGGAAAAAAATTTGGGTTCTGTAGAAGTTGTTAACTACCTCCAAATCCAAAATTTCATTTGCAAAACAACTATATATCTTAAGCCAAATTACTCCCAATTTCATAATGTCATTAGTAAAAGAAATCTTAAACATAAACTTCCAAATAAAAATACACACATACAAATAATCATGTTAGATTAGGCATCCACACACAAATAAATCATTAATGGGCATATAAACCCTTTCATTTTAAAGCAATTTCCATCTTTAAAACAATTTCCAATTTCCTTATAACAGTAAGCTGAAACGAATAGATTGACCATTGGAAATAACGTAGATTAACTAGTATATTATCTTCAAACTGTAGAGAATTTTAGGTTATTTTCTTTTGACGAGGAAACGAGAAATAAATAGGAATAATTGTACATGTTTACAAAGGGGATTATGACCTTTTTATGTAAGTTTAGTTATGTTTTCTTAAGTTTTAATATTAAAATATTACTTATGATCTCTACAAAATAAATTTTTCATGACATATGTCGTTAGTCATAATTTAATTAATTAGATTATTTTAATAATTTGACTAATAAAATATAATGATTATATATATTATCAAATTGCTAATTCAGTGTAAAGATTCTCACACAAGTCAATAAGAAATTTTTATGAATATAAATATAAAATGAGTACTCAGTTGGGTTATTCCTTATTATAGGAACTAATAGGTTTTCAAGAGCTTACTATTACCTATAATAATGACAAGCATGATAAGATTAGAGTATAAATATAAGTATTATAATAAGATTTTGTTTATATCTTCCCATATAACTTTCTAAGTCAATAATAAAAAATAATATAAAAAATAAAAAATAATAATAAAATATTAATGGTGGGTAAAAAAAAGAAAAAAATATAAATTAATTAAAATAAATTTCTTTAAAAAATATATAATAAATAAAATAATTTTTTTTTAAATTTTTAAACTTTAATTTAGTCTAAAAGAGAAAATATGATAACAAATAATAATGAAAAAAAAATGAGCCCAATTTTTTTTTAATCATTTTGGTCAACCTAAGAGTTCAAGAGTTTTATACATATATTTATCCTTCTTTACTCTTCATATCCCTTACAAGACACCTCACTAAAAAATATTATTAGGATCTTGGTTTCTAGATAAAGGTATGTTTTTAATATGATAATAATTTGAATCAATATTATTAGCATAATTAGAAACAATATTTCTAGTGATAAATATAATTAATATCTTGATATTTTACTATAATTTGTTAAGTCCGATTCTTTTTTTAAATTTTTGACAATAATCATTATATCATATATTATTTGATTCGATTGATTTTTGAAATATATTGTCATCAAGACCATTTCTTTCTATATATTGTTTATTGTCAATTAATTCACAATTAGAACAAGATTATCATAACATTACAATATGTATATAAATAAACATCCTGTCATAAAAAAGGCGGGACAAGATAGAAAAAATAGAGAAAGGCACGCAGAAATAATAGGGACATAGAGAAAGATGGAAGGAAATTATAAAGGGAATAAGTTCTTACATAAAAGGGGTTTTTGCCAACAACATATATGTATGTGTGTTTATTTGCTTATATGTGTGTTTATGTGTGTGTTTATGTGTGTGTGTGTGTGTGTGTATCTATACGTTTATGTCAGTGTTCATGAGTGTCATGTGTTTATATTAAGACTAAAGTAATCGGTTAGATTACTGTCTAAAGACAGTAATCGGTACTTTAGCTTGTTAGGGTTTTCTAGCTTTTTAGTTTTTCCCATTTTTCCCAAGAACTCTATAAGTAGAGTTTCCCCATTTTCATTTCACTTGTAATAGATGACATTATAAACACTATCACAGAGAATAAATAAAGCAAGTTCTTTTCTTACCTTTGATGAAGCTCTTGTGAAGATCGTCTTCTTTTTTTTCCCAACAGCCATGATTCATTGGTTGCAGAGAGCTCCACTTCTTTTCTCTCTCTAACTTCCAGAAGATCCTCGAGCTCTTTCTCTCTCTATCGCGTGAGACGAAGGCAGCTTCTCTGCCAGCGACTTTTCCCAGAGATATTTTTATCTCCCTTACGGGCCTCTAAGGAAAATGGCCTTTTTTGGTTCAGAGGTTGTTGGGCCATATTCCAATATGGTATCAGAGCAGGTTTAATACTTGTTTTGCTTTCGTTGCCTCAGATTTCGTTTTTGCCACTTCTTGGATTGTTTCTTGGTCTCTTCTTGATTCCTGCTGTAATGGATCACATGGATCAATCCACCAATCTGTCATCCCTTTCTATCTACATCCTGGGGAGAATCCATGACTTACTCTCATCTCTCAAGTTCTAAGTGAGACTAATTACTCTTCTTGGAGCAGAAGCATGAGAAGGGTTCTCCTTTCCAAAAACAAAATCAAGTTCATTGATGGGTCAATCAAGAAACCTAAAAGAAGTGAAGTTTTATTCGATGCATGGGAAAGATGCAATATGATGGTTCTTTCTTGGATTATAAAGACACTTTCTCCATAGATTGCAGAAAGTGTGATACATGTTGAAGAAGCAAAGGAGTTATGGGATAAATTGAAGGAAAGATTCTCTAAAGGTGACTATTTCAAAATTTCTGATTTACTTCAAGATATTCATTCAATCAAATAGGGAGAAAAAGGTGTTAGCCAGTTTTTCACAGATTTAAAGATCCTTTGGGAAGAATTGGAATCCCTTAGACCCATACCTACTTGTACGTGTGACATTCCTTGCAATTGTGAGCTCTCAAAGATTTCTCTGAAATATAGAGAAATAGAACACGTTATATGTTTCTTAAAAAGGCTTAATGATACCTACAACATTGTAAGAACTCAAGTCCTCTTGATGGACCATCTCCCCAACATCAATCATGTTTTCTCACTCATCATGCAGCAAGAAAGACAAGAGAGACAAGATTCTGGCACTGTCAACCAGAACCGGACTGCTAAAACCAAAATTCTAGCTAATGTTGCTGACAAAACCAACAATTGGAGACCTGACCAGACCTCGAAAAGCCAAGGGCGTGGTGCTGGATCACGTGGCCAAGGAAGAGCAAGAGGAAGGAACCCTAACTATGGAAAAAAGTGTTCCTACTGTAACAAAATGAATCATACTATGGATGAGTTTTATTCCAAGCACGGTTACCCACCTTGGTATAAGAAAACTGACAACAATCAAGACAAAAAGGGTGATTGGAATTCATCCAAAAAAACCTGCCAGAGCAGTTCAGGTCCAAAGGGTGTTCAATCTACTCACCAGGTCAGCACCAATGCTGCCTTCAACTCCTTTACCCTAGAGCAGATGCAAAAACTTCTCAAAATGATAGAGAAGGTTGATGAATCTACTCACAAGATCAACCAGATGCAAAGAAATAGCACAAAAGACAAACAAGGTATCCTTTCTTGGATTATTGACACTAGGGCCATAGATCATGTGACCCATGAGAAAAGAAACTTTGTCACTTTTTATAAAATTAAGCCTATTTCTTTCAGACTACCAAATAACTCTGTTATTACTGCTGAACATGCAGGGACTGTCCAATTTTCTAAAGATTTTGTTATTTTTAATGTTCTATATATTCCTTTTTAATCTAATTTATGTCCAAAGTCCCATCAAATACTTAAACTGCAGATTAACTTTTTCCTCTGAGATTTGTCAGATAAGGGGAATTCTAAATTGAGGATGATTGGGTGTGCTAATTCTTACAAAGGTCTTTATTATCTACAAGCTTTTCCCAGTCCGGACCAAGATTTTATTTCAAAGTCTGTTTTCTCTTATAAACATGATGATGTAAATTTGTGGCACTATAGGTTAGGCCATCCTGGACACAAAACTGTAAAACAAATATGTGAGAAATTTCCTTATGTGCAAATGAGTCCCGATATTGTTTGTGATACTTGTCACTATGCTAAACAACATAAACTGCCTTTTCCTAGAAGTATTTCTCTGTCTACTGAATGTTTCGAAATGATTCGTTGTGATATATGGGGTCCTCTTTCAATTTCTTCTGTTCATGGTCATAGGTATTTCCTTACTATAGTTTATGACTATAGTAGACATACTTGGGCCTTTTTAATGAACAACAAAGGACAAACCAGAGATTTATTGCAGAACTTTATTGTTAAAGTTAAAAATCATTTTGATAAAATGGTTAAAACTATTAGGTCAGATAATGGACCTGAATTTAATTGTGTTAATTTGTATGATTTGTATGGCATCAATCACCAAAAGAGCTGTGTTGAAACTCCTGAACAAAATTCTGTTGTGGAGCACAAACACCAACACATCCTTAATGTGACCCGTGGTCTTCTCTTTCAATCAAATATGCCTAATGCCTATTGGTCCTATACTGTCAATCACGTTGTTTACCTAATAAATAGGTTACCTTCCCCTATTCTTAATAACAAAACTCCCCACGATCTGGTTTATAATGTTCCTCCCACTTATTTGAATCTCAAAACCTTTAGGTGCCTATGCTTTGCTTCCACTCTTAAAAACAGCAGAAATAAGCTTGACCCAAGAGCTAGGAAGGGAATTTTCCTTGGTTACAAGAGTGGTGTCAAAGGTTATATTGTTCTTGACATCAACACTGGAGAACTTTTTATAAGTAGAAATGTTGTCTTTTATGAAGACATTTTTCCCTACAAAGACCAGCAAAGCATCAGAGAAATCAATGACAGAGATGTAGACAAAACTAATTCTCTTAATGATCTCCTAGGAAGTCACAATTCTATTGATGAAGAGAGACCTGTTGAAATGGACACCAATGATCAAAGAGAGACACAACAGACTGTCGCTGACAGCAATAACAGTGATAGTACTGCTAATAGTGAAGAAAATCATAGTTGCAGGAGATCTAACAGAGTTAGAAGGACTCCAGGATATCTAAATGACTATGTGCATCAGGTTAATCAATCCTTATCTATGAAAAATAATCTTAAAACTCTTTATCCCATTTCTGATCTATTGTCCTGTGATTCTTTGTCAAAGAAACACTTGAAGTATATTATGGCCATCACTGCAAATAATGAACCTCGCTCTTATAATAAAGCCAAAAACATGTGTGAATGGGCAGAAGCTATGCAGAGAGAAATCAAGGCCTTACAGGACAATAATACCTGGTACTTAACACAACTACCTCCAGGAAAGACCCCCATTAGTTGTAGTTGGGTATACAAGACTAAATACAAGGCTAATGGCACTATAGAAATATATACAGCTCTCCTAATGGCAAAATGCTATACTCAACAAGAAGGGATAGACTATTTGGATACCTTCTCCCACTAACTATCATTATCGAGTTGTGCAACATGTTCTTAGGTACATAAAATTTAAGCCTTCGGAGGGATTATTTTTCGTAGCTGATTCTCTAATACACCTAAAGGCCTTCAGTGACTCAGATTGGGCAACATGTCCCAATACTAGAAGGTCTACTACAGGGTTTTGTATCTTCCTTGGATCATCCCTCATTTCATGGAAATCCAAGAAGCAGAGCACTGTTTCCAGATCTTCCACCGAAACGGAATATCGTGCTCTAGCAGCTACTGTATGCAAAATACAGTGGGTTCATTATCTCCTACAAGATCTTCAAGTTCAGGAAACTGGGACTCTTGCTCTCTACTATGACAACAAGTTAGGGAGGCACATAGCTCATAATCAGAGCTTTCACGAAAGGACAAGGCACATAGAGCTTGACTGCCATGTTGTTCGTGAAAAAATACAAGCAAATCTTCTATATCTCCTTCCAGTTCGCTCGGATGAACAATTGGCTGACATCTTCACCAAGTTTCCCCATCGTGTATGGTTCATATCCATAGTTCCCAAGCTTGGATTAGTGAGTATTCATCATCCAGCTTGAGGAGAGGCTATTAAGACTAAAGTAATTGGTTAGATTATTGTCTAAAGACAGTAATCAATATTTTAGCTTGTTAGGGTTTTCTAGCTTTTTGGGTTTTACTATTTTTCCCAAGAACTTTATAAATAGAGTTTCCCTCTTTTCATTTCAGTTGTAACAGATGACATTATAAACATTATCACAGAGAATAAATAAAACAAGTGCTTTTCTTATCTTTGATGAAACTCCTGTGAAAATCGTCTTCTTCTTTTTTCCAATAGCCATGATTCACTGGTTGTAGAGAACTCCACATCTTTTCTCTCTATCGCGTGAGACGAAGGCAGCTTCTCTACCAGCGACTTTTCCCAGAAATATTTTCATCTCCCTTACGGGCCTGTAAGGACAGTGGGCCTTTTTTGGTTCAGAGACTGTTGGGCCATATTCCAATAGTTTATATATATGTGATATGTTTCTGTCTCCATGCATATTTGTCTATTTGTGCACGTGTCTCAATTATTATATTTTGATCCATCTTTAAGAATTGTAGATTATTATATTTTGAACCATACCTTGAACTTATTTAAATAATCTTAAGAAAAAAAAAACATTTACTAATGTTCATATGAAGCTAAACAAGCCGATTACATAATATATTATCATTTATTTCTTATTAACTTTGAATTTAATGTGGATGTGATAAGTCAATAAGACGCTTTGTCTATTTATTTTTTTTAGTTTTAATAGTAAAATTTATATTTTTATGTTGTGCTTTATTAAATTATTTGTAGTTAAATTTTGTAAACAAGATTATAAATTTAATATGAAATATAGATAGATGCAATTGTAGATGAACTTATTTTTTTTATTATAAAATAATAGGTTTTGTCACTTTAAGTTTAAAAAACATCAAAATGAATATAGATATTTTCCAAGAATTATTAGATACATAAATATTTTTATGAAAATCAAATAAATGAAACCATACGTTCTACAGATTAACAAATATTTTAACCTATGCAATACACAAGATAAATGCATATTTCATATTATTACATTTTAATAAGTACATATTTTACAATATATCATATTATAATAAAAATGAAAAAACTTCATTGTTGTAGAAGAATAATATTAAAAATTAATTTTAGAATATATATATATATAAACATTGAAAAAGAAAAAAATTAAAGAAACATAGGTTAAATTTATAATGATACAAAAATAGTTTTATTTTTATTATCTTTTATTCCTATAAATTTTGCGTTTGATAGTACCTAACTTGTTAATAAGAAAACTCCAAATTGATTTTTCTTTTTAATTTAAAATAAAACAAATAAAATCTAGAGATAAAAACGAAAGAGAGAGCATATGTATGTCTATCTGCGAATGGTATTCTTACGTGGCAGCTATAATAGACCAGCTTTCATCTTATCCAATCTCACCAATATCTGTACCCCATTCGTGAGCAACTTACCCCACCATCAAATCTAATAAAATGTTTCAAGAATAATCCAATAAGAATTTAAAAAACCGAAACCATCTAGAAAAATAAAATCTTCATTGTCTAATGAAAACGGGTTTAATTCTCAAATACGTCTTTTATTTATTTTTTTCTAAATTAATTCCATCTTTATTTTTGAAAAATTTGAACAAATTAGCTCATTGTCATTACTTCTGCAAACTTAAAAAGGTGTCTCGTGTCTGATTTTTTTATTTTTTAGATTTTTTTTAATTATTTTTATTTTTATTTTTATTTTATTGAAAAATAAAAAAAGTTGTCACGTATCAAATTGACATTGTGTCAAGTGACAATGACAGTATGACGTGGTATTGTCAGTGTTACGTGTCATTACATTTGTTTTAATTTGGTTTCTTGTATTTTTATTTTGTATTAATTTGGTTCTTCTATTTTTTTTTATTTTGTTCCAATTTGGTCCTTGTATTAAATGATTAAAAGATTAAATTAAATATAATTTTTTGCTCGAAAGGATTTTTTATATAAAAATAATTTTAGAAAATTTAACTAAATAAATAATGATATATATGTTTTTCAAATTCTTGTCTTTAAACATTTTTTCATTTAGTGAATTTTTAATGATGATATATTCCAATTCTTAATGTTTAACTCTAAAAACTTTTTATGAATTATTTAGGAAGTACTAAGACTATTTTTTGTATAAATCACCTTATAAAAATATTTATTATTGAAATATTATTTTTTATAATTTTTTCATTTATATTACTTAGATTAAATAATTTCATTTGTTATTCAATTTTGTAAAAAAAATTTAAATGAGTTTTTTTACTTTTATTTGTTTCAATTTAGTTTTTATTTTGAAAAGTATAATACAATTAAATTATTTTTGTTACTACTACATAAATAAAGAGGTATCATATGTTAGTTTGTAACTTTTTTTTATTTTTCTAATAAAAAAATATCAATTTATATAAAAGATTTTATAAAGATTTATATACAAATTAAAATTTTGTTTGAATTTGAAAAAAAAAACAAAATTATTTAGTTTTTAAAAAATTATGACTAAATTACAACAATATAAAAATATAAAATTAAATTGAGACAAAATAAAAATATAGAGATAAAATTAACATAAATATAATGATACCTAAAATGACTTAAGTTTAACAAGTGACAATTTTTTTATTTTTAAAAAAATATTAAATAAATAAAAATTAAAATTAAAATAATTAAAAAATATTTAAAAATTTAAAAAATACAAATTGAGACATGATATTCTTTTTATCAATGTTAATACGAAAAGACCTAATTATTTTAATTTTTCAAAAATAAGAATCCAATTAAAATAAAAATAAAAAATAAAAAATCTAATTAAAGAAAACCACCGAAAATAAAATAAGGACTATAAATGATTAAACCTAAGAGACTTCTTGACATCCCTGCAGCCCAAGCTTCTTGGTTCTAACATTTGTAATAACTTTTCTCTTTCTTCCTCAACAACTCCACCGCCTCACCTATTCAGTAACTGCTACCTACTCAACTTTCTCCACCTCCACAATTCCTTAAAGCAATGGCATAACTTATCACCAACTTATATTATCTGAATATTTATACTTTTATAACCTAAAAGTAGAAAACATTCGTTACAGCCCACCAACTGAAAACTGGGTCAAAAAAATATACCTGATCCAAGAAATGGGCAGATTTAAATTTTAGTATTGCTTCCTGTTGCTTATCTAAATCAGTATAAATGTTTGCCAAGATAAAATTTACCATAGAAGCGCGACAATCGTTTGGAAAATGTACGCAAGTACTCTGATAAAAGATTTCCTCTACAACAATCGCCATTAAAAAGCTTTTTCAACTTCAAAATAAAAGTATAAATTTCACAATTTTTAAAACTAGGTTTTGTGCTTCATGAACCAAGAAATATATCGATCAACATTAATTTAATCTAAAAAAATTGGATTTATTTTCGAGAGGGAAATTCGATCAAAATATTCGCCGAGAACCTGAATCATCAACGTGCACGCACTTTTCCTCAATTAGCCACTACCCATTGCATATGCCACGCATCAAAATATTCAGAATTCCACAATAACCTAGATAAGTACCTACCTATTTCGAGCCCAACCTTGAAATTGTTAAACTATTCTATTAAACCATGAAGAATTATGAACAAACACTGTATGGTAAAGCCTAAGAGCCAACTGAGAAGCCATAAGATTGGTGTGATTACACCACGTGGTGCAAAGGAAACTAAAACACCAATAGGACTTCCAAGAACATACTTCACACAATCATCTGGTGAAGAGAATTTGCAGCAGCTCTAAGATCATCATATCCAATGCTTACCTAACCAGAAAAAGAAAAAAAAAGGATGGCAGGAGAGGGGAAAGGAGAAAACGGGGCAGGGGACGGAGAAAAGAATGCAAAACAAGGGGGAAATTTAGTTGTGATCAACCGAGACTAAAAAACCCTACTCCTAAAAAGGAGAATAAACCCAGAATTTCTTTAGCACCTCTTAGGAACAAACTCTAATTTTTCAAAATCATAAGTCGTAACCATACCAAGTCAACTGGATAAATGTGTTCCACAAAATATTTTCTCAAAAAGAAAAAATCCAAAAGTTGTACCACTACTCAGCAACAAGCTCTTGTTCTTTAAAAACAGAATTTAAGTTGACACCAAATCAAAATCAAATCAAGCAATTTCGAAACCAAAAAAAAAAAAAAAAAACTAAACAGAATCATTAAGATGACACCTAAAACCACTCAATTTACAAATAATTGTGAAATTAATGAAAATTAAAAACATCATCGCGTACAGGGCAACATAAAGAACTAAGTAAACCACGGACAAGACTGACAAGTAAATTGAAGATGCTACACAAAATGAACCACCCAATAGTTTCACGGAGAATTACCTGTTGAAATCATTTGCATTTCAGCATTTACATAAGTAAAAACTGTAACGCAGCCAATTCTCAAACGCAACATGGTGAAACTCATTGCAGCAACATCCAGGTTCAGTTGACCTTTACATAGAAGCTTTACCTAACCATGACAATTTCTTGGGGGGAAATAAAAAAGAAAGAAAACAAAAGGAAAATGGGGAAAAATGTAGGAAAATATAAGCCACCAGATGATGGTAAAAAAGTGAAAAACAATACGTAGAGTAAATGCATTCATATAAAATACAAAGTTAACAAGCCTCCCATATTGCTCTCAACTTGCTAGAAGAAAAACAAGTATGCTCTAAACCATAGAGCATCAGAATCTGGCTGCATACCTTCATTTACACAAGAGAAAAATCAACCCAGCATAACTGTATCTCAAAGCTCCAACAGATTTCAATGAGAATAACCTGCATTTGTTTTGGATATAACATGCCCACCATACCACAAAACATGAGTAAACAAAACGGAGCCAATGGTTGGCCACATCAAATAATGACGTTCGCAACTTAACAAGATCATAATACTACAAAAATGGCCATACCAGCTATGGAATATAAACATAACCGATGAGGAGACAAACTAAAAAAATTCACTAGTTTCAATTTACCACATTATTGCAATCATTAGCCAAACAAGTTTTAGATGCAAATTATCGGACACTGGTTTAAAAGGGTTTCTCCCTCTAAACTATCTTCGAAGAACTAGAAACCAAAAATATCCATCAATTTTTTAAAAAAATATCAAAGCCAGACATAGCAAAAATTACCTTTAATAAAAAGAATATTATACTTAAAATAACATTCCAACATACATCAATCAAGCAGTATGCACTGTTGATCATGACTATAACAGGAAACTTCTTGAAACCTTAAACCACACCAACAGCTGTGGGATTCTACACCTGATCTTTTCCAACCAGACCTGCAAAAAAGAAATAAACAACCGAAGATGTTCATAAGCCAACAGAGAATAATCTGGGGACCAATCAAATAGTGGAGGCATCATCCTAAGAATCGCAACCCTCCCAAGAAACCATATATTCCTAGGAAAGATCTTGCTCAGGAAATCTTCAACATAGAAAGTCGTGATACTATGGTGACAAGTAACAAAAGCAGTCTTGGTTGGGTGATGCTGCTTCCTGATCAGCATTTGTAAGTAGTGAGCTTCAATTATCCTTACTCCTTAGATACTTCTGATTCAGGAGCAAATAACAGAAATCTGTCCTAATAGCTATATTGTTAGCACTATCAGAAAGCGAGGTAGAATTTTGGATTATCATTTGGAACCAATACTCCTGCAACACAGAAAGTAATAAGTATTAAAAAAACAGGTAATGAAAATGTATAATCACTTCTCTTCCTATATGTAAGGTCAATAGTCATTACCAAGCCATGTTTGCTTAATATTTTACATTTCCCACTTCTTCCACGCATATCCATCCTGCATCAAAAAGGGTTCTCAGATTTTTAACACTAACCGAACAAAATTAACAACTTTTGACAACAAGACTTCCTATACCTGGGTTATCATCAGCTTCATTTGACCCTTCTAACTTGTAGTTACCATTCACTGAGGTCAGCATCCCAGTATCATTAAGGGTAATTGAGTCCTTGACATCTCCAGAAAGTTTTGAGTTTTCTTCACAGGTAGTATCTTCTCCATCTTTCAAATTATGCTTAACTTCTGCAGATCCAGAATCAGATTGTGATTTCCCCTTTGAATCATAATCCTCGAAATTTCCTTGGAAGGACCCACTCCCATCAAATTGTTTTGATTTTGATTTAGGTGGGGTTTTCTTTTGATGATCTGATTTTTCATCTCTATTTGCATATTTATCACTGGAGTGATGCTTGCCTTCAGGGAACTTTGAACTGGACTGTTTCAGTTCAAAATTCCTCTCATCCAAATTAATATGGGGTGAAGTGCCTCTTTTCTCCAGCTCACCTTCTAATGATATTGACCTTGAACGCCTTCTATCTCGATGTTTTGATTTCTTATCTCTATTTTCACCAGATTTATCTTTAGAGCGATGCTTCCCTTCAACAGATTTTGACCTGCCCCTTCTAGAATCCCGATGTTTTGACTTTTCATTTTTGCTTTCATCCACCCTGGCATCAGACTGATCCCTATTTTCTGTAGATCTTGACCTAGAGTGCCTTTTATCATTATGCCTCAATCTTCTATATCTGTTTTTATCCAATCTCTCAGGGGAATCATGCTTATCATCCACAGATTTAGACCTTGAGCGTTTTTTGTATCTGGATCTACTTTCATCCACTTTTCTCGGAGATGACCGGCTCCTTCGGTGAGGCTTTTCATCAACAGATGCTGACCTGGAACGAATTCTCTCTTTTTGTTTAGATTTTCCATGCAAGATTTCTTCATTTTTGCAATAGTGAATCCTATTATCATCTGATGATCTTGACCTTGAGTGCCTTCTGTTTCTTAATTTTTTTTCATCAGTCTTTGGAGAAGACCTACCTCTGTGACGGCTTGGAGAGCCTGAATCAGCACGTGACTGTTTCCTTCCTCTATGAGGTGAAGTTTCTCTATGGTGTTTTGGAGAAACAGATGATTTCCGTGTATGAGGACTAACACTCCTACTTTTGTTCCTTCTAGAAGCAGATAAACGATAATCAAGTGACCTATCCAAATCTCGTTTTCTGTACCTATCATGTTCCCTAATATCTCTATAGCGCCTTTCCCTTTCATAGCTCGAGTAATGATGTGACCTCAATGGTGACCGATGATCCCTAGAATGACGCACAGGTGAATAAGAGCGAGATCTTCTCCTTCTTCGGTAATTGATGGGAGATCTTGATTTTGATCGAGATCTTCCACGAGGGGGAGAGGGTGATCTGCCAAAGGAAATTAAATCTTAGATTAGACAGAAAACTATGTAAAGAGCAGAATGTGACAACAACATGCATAAATTAAAAAATATTAATAACAAGACTTTTAACCACAATTTAATTAAAAATAAAAATGAATCCATTATCAATGACAATGATAGACTTGAAAATTGTCCGGCCATCAACAACATATTTCTAAACGCAATTGATTTTTATTCTGCCCAATTCTTAGTTTATTTTTAGCATCTACATGCACATACATAACCCTACCATATCCAGCAAGGAATAAAGAAACTTCATTTGGTTCAAATATCTAGGACAGCTTGTTGGTCCAAGGAGGGTATCTTGTCAAATAATCAAATCACAAGCTAAACAACGTATTTCAGTTGAAATTCTATCCAACAGCACATAACTTCTCTAATGAAAAATCTTCCCCTTTACAAAATCTCCAAAGGATGTGGTTCATAAAATTCTTATTTAGTTCAATAATTGGATGTAGGGAAACTAAATTCTTATTTAGTTCAATAACTGGATGTGGTTGATTAAAAGAAATATGCCTTATTTGTCAAAAACCTTATGTTCAATCAAGGTCTGATTAACTAAAACGTGTATTGTATAGGTAAAAAGTATTCATATAGACTTTAGATATTTCAAGTGTGTTCTAACATAATACTAGATATATATTATTGGACCAACACAGGACCATCTTAAGATTTCTCAGCACAGGAGCGCCATTTGCCCGGTTTCAGTTAGGATAGTTGATAAATTGACACATCAGTTGCAAGTTGTTGCAACTGTTTTCTAAAAATACTGCATCTTTCATAATACTGGACATAATAGCATACAGAAACAAGTGTCTCAGTTTTGCCAAAATTTTACACCATTAATTCAAACATAATTACTTCATGATTCCTACTTCCAATATATAGAAAATACTAGTACTTGCCTGAAAAAAAAAAACAAAGAACTAAAAGAAATAAAAGTTTTGTAATACGATCAAGACAAAAGCATAAGTTATCCTCAAAATAATTCACTAAAGTAAACAAACCTGGATTTTTGCTTAGCCTCTTTTGCTTCACTTTCAAGTCCATCAGGATTCAATTTCTTACTTATTTCTGCAGCTCGGGCTGCAGCTAGCTCTGTGGCAGATTTCATGGTTGCAGCTCGATTAGCAGCCTGCTGTGCAGTCATGGTTTGTTGCATCAACAATGCTTGCTGGAATTGCATCTGTTGCATTGCAACAGCTTGCTGCATCATCAGAGGAAGAGATGACGAAGCAAGTGAAGAATTTGCCACCGATGGCTTTTGTGGAAGTGATTTTGCCATTTCAACATTCAAAGGGCGCCCACCAACATCTATGTCGTTTAACGCCAGAGCAGCAGTTGCCTCTTCAGGCTTTGAGTACTCTATATAAGCAAAATGCTTTGAATCAGTGATCGTACATTCAACTACAGTGCCACAGAATGCAAAGAGTTGCTTTAGCTGTTCCACAGTGAGAAGAGGGCTAAGATTGCTAACTTGAAGGGTTTTCTTCAATGCATCATCTTTACTAGACTTTTCAGGAGAACCTGAATGTCGTAACAAATACCATTATAAGAAAAAACTAGGACATAGTAAAACACAACTGGGATAAAATATCACAGTTGAAATGAAAAAATCAAGTAGACTTCTTTCATCAAGTGAAATGAAAAAATACCACCAACAAAAACCAAAATTGGCATGTGAACAGCATACCAGAAGAATCTTTCGCAGACTGAGCTTGCACCTGAGCTGCGTGCGCTTGAAGGGCTTGGGCAGCAACTATTGCCTGAGCTGCAGCCATTGCAGCAGCAGAAGGTGCCATAGGAGCTTGGCTAAGTGTTCCCATTGAGGTTGTCGCAGCTAAGGCAGTCATTAGCAAATTATGAGGTGGGTGATTCAACTTACAATCTACTTTTGCACAACGCCCATTGAGGTAATCACGACAAACTTCCCCAAGTGAGGCACCAATGCCAGGCAAAATAGCACCCCCAGAAGCTCCAGCAACAACCCCTGGAATCATTCCCAACAATCCAGGGAATGCCCCTGAAACTGACCCAGAGTAATTTGGCATGTTGGGCATAGTTTGATTAACCAGGTTTGGAAATGTAGATGCAGGAGCTAAACCCAGCAGCCCTCCACTACCATTACCTAACCACAAAAATCACAAGCATTGAAAATTTATCACAATGAAGATCATTAAACCAAGAAGCATATGTGCAGCAACAATGTTATCTTCAAGTTTTGTTTAAATAAAAAAAAAATGCAATATTATACACAGAGCATAACACAATTTCAACAATGAAAGAGAAGCTTAGCAACAAGTTCAATATTTCTCTCTTTCCTTTCTATAACTACCCAAAACTCCACCTACGCGCATAAACAGTCCCGAGCCAAGGCAAAGTAAGAGGGTTGCATTAAGCCCTTGCCAGACAAAGTAGGACCCATTAATATACTGAACATGAATTACTCACACAACAGACATTTAACTGATCAAAAGTTATAATAATGTGATCCATGTAGCCAACTTCCACTGGGGGAATAAGACTTTTGTTGTTTGTTTTATCAGTACCCATTATACCAGACAAACCAATACAACAAATGATATAAAAACCATTCAAACGGAATTGATAACCAAACCTAGAACAACTCAAAAGAACCACATTAGAGCATCATATACATTACATTGAAAAAGGGAAAGTAGTACCTGCTGCACTGAAAAACACGGGAAAGGGACTCCCCATGATAGGCCTCCCATTACACTCAACACTGACCATATAATTCCCTCGCTTGGGCACCACATATGTCACAGTGTAAGTTCCATCACCCATATCCTTCACCATCCCTTCTTGCTCAGACCCTCCAACACCCAACCCGGGCGTCACCCTCACCTTGATTTGCGCACCCCCATTGGAAACCTTCCTCTCATCGGCGTCCTTAGCAACCACCACAAACAATGACGGAGCACACGCCGTTCCACCGGCGATCCCGGTCCCCGCGGCAGTGCACTTGGAGGGATCGACGGGCCCAATGGGCTTATGAGCCAGGTCCTCGTACTCCTCCGACTCGCTGTCCGATTGAACGACACCACCACCCTTCTCGCGATTCTTCTCCAAACCCTTGAACGTTGCCTCGAAAGCCGCCTTCGCCGCCGCGGCCTTCTCCGCCTCGCTCTTCAGCTTCGCCTCCTCCGCTTGCTTCATCCAAATCGGTTTCGCGGCGCTCGAACCCCGATCCCCCATCAAACCTACCTTAAACACCAATCGCCAATAAATAATACCAAAACCTAATTTTGGGGAAGGGGGATTTTCGGTAAGTTTATTTTAATTCGCAAATATACGAAATATCGAGCACGAGGAAACCCTAGGGTAAAAAATAAAAATATGAATAATGATAATGTGTAGGATTTGAAAGATTGAACAAAGAGAAAAAGAAAAGGCGTGGAAATGGTTGTCAGGGTTTGACGGAAGATGGAGGGTAAATTGGGAAAAGAAATAAAATGGGAGAAGGGGTACGTACCTTTTTCTGTTCGTTGTGACGGCTAGGTTTGGTATTGGAGCTTCGGCCTAAGTCTGAGCGAAGAAGATCGAGTTGGTGACAGGCTGACATTTATATAAGCGAACATGCTACAAATAAATAATATACATCACGATAAATAAATGGTTTAATACCTATTTTGATCCCAATTTTATGGGTTTGGTTTAAAATGATCTTATTTTTTTTTTAAAAGTTCAATAAGACTCTATAATTTGTTAAAAAATATTCAGTCCGGTCCTTTTCACTCACGCCATTAAAAACTTAACTGTACAAATGTCACTGTAGTGCAATTTTACTGAGCTATAAAATTTGATGAATACGTGGAGGTTACAGCGTGTAAATATTTTAAAAAATTTAAAATGACGAAATGTTTGGGCTTCGTTTCATTCCCCACCGCCACTTTCTTCAAAATTGTTTCCGCTGCCAATGCCTCTGTTACTATCATCGTCCAAGCCATACCCTTCATTCTTCGAGATGCAGTAATGGTGGCCTTCCATACCCTCCGTTCTCAGACGGATCAATCACCTTTTCTTCCTCACATGACTTTACAGGGTCATTACTAGCAGGTTCAGATGAGGCCGAAGAAGAAAATCTGAATCTCGAAGTCAAAAATGAATTTAGTGGATTCCGCAAAGTAGCTTCAACTAGATTCCCCCAATACTAAAATTAGCAAAAAAAGAAAGAAAACTTTGTTCAGCTTTTTAGATTAGGGTTACCTTGTTGGGTGATGGGTGGTAGAGAGAATGAAAGTGATTGGAGAAAGGTTGGAAATTTCGTGAAACAGAAAGGGTGAAGTTTCGACAAAGGCACTCACCAAAGGAAAAAGAAAGGGAATTTGTAATGGAGTAAAGGAAAGAAAGCTTTTTGGCTAACACCCAGGATCGGTGCCAGGCACGAATGCCAGGAGAGGAGCGGAGGATCTATCCGAGCACGGAGATCATACCCAATTCCTCAAAACAAAGATTCTTCTCTGTTTGGTTGAACATGACAGAATGAATCCAAATTATAGAGAAATATGGGAAGAATCCAGATTTCATATTTTTTCTTTTTTGGTATTTGGAAGTAATGAATATAAAATAAAAATTGTTATTTTAATGGAGGAACGGGACAACACCCTGTGGAAGAACATGGCCGGAGAAAACAGATTGAGCAGAGATTTGAGTTGGGGTAGCGGTCCCCCATCAGGATCTCGCGGGTCGTGGCGGAGAAGCTGAAGTTGGGGATGAAGGATATGCGATGGTTCGTGATGGGCAACGACGACACTGTTTTCGTGATCAAAAACCTAATTAGGGTTCTGAAGAAATACGACATTGTTTTCGTGCCACCTACATTACATCATTTTAAATTTTTTTAAATATTTATACATTGTAACCTCTACATATTCATCAAACTTAACAGTTCAATAAGGTTGCGCCACGGTGGCATTTGCACCGTTAGGTTTTTAACGGCGGTAACGAAAAGGACTGGACTGAATTTTTTAACAAATTATGGGGCCTTACTGAATTTTTTTAAAAGGTAGGATCATTTTGAACCAAACCCATAAAAGTAGGGACCAAAATAGGTATTAAACCTAAATAAAATTATACCATCCAACTTAAAGAGAACACTAATATTACAATTTTCATTGTTTTTGTAATAACAATAATTTTATAAATCATCATGTTAATAAAAAAATTGGTTGGCTCCATATCCATTACAAAATATGAAAATTTGTTGAATGAAATATCCTTACAATATTATTTTGTATTATTAAATAAAAAATTCCAATATTATTTAAATGGTTTCAGGTGTAGAGATAAAGTTAACAATTTGTTGTTATACAGTTTGTTGAAGGTCCAAATATTCATCCTTGCACTACCGTTTGTTTTTATTGTTTATCCTTATTGTTTGTCTGTTTGTTGTACTAAAAGTTATTTAGAGAAGGTACTCTCATGTCAAAGTCACTAAATATTGGATAGTTTAAGTTATTAGTGCGTATTAAATGTCATCACCTACCTATATTTATAGACTTTGGAATAGACTTTTGATTTGTGATGACCTAATTATGACCCAATTGGTAATAATCATACTTTATCTTAAATTGATTAGTGGTACAGGTAATCTCTATATAGGTTGATTGTTCGGCCTGTTGATCACAATCGTTCGATCTTAGGAGTAACGCCTAGTCAAGTTTGTGGCATGGCTAGCCATTTGGACCATCTAGTCTAAGATTGATCGGACGATCATATGATACACAACCCCCATAAGCTTGAGCCTATCATGATAAGTGAAGGGGGTTGTATTAAAGGTTGTCTCAACCGTGTTCCGAGGTCCCCCACTTGTCTTAGCGTTCAAAACTGCTTGTCGTGGTTCATGGGGATATGACAATTGAAGGAAAAGTTATAATCGTTGGGATAGAGACACATGGGGCATTGGTATTCGTGCTCTCCAAAAAACAAAGAGTTGCATGTTGTGGATCCTTAGATTTGGCTCGATTTGATGGTCGAGGATAGTCCGTTAGGATGACCCTGCTCAGCATCATTTTCACCACTACTCTCCACTTTTCTCCAAGAACTTAGCTTCCACATCTCTCTTGTTATCAGATAATATTGTCGACCATCCATGTCTCTTCCTTTGAGGAGTCTGAAGGAAGAAGAGACTGAGGATATGCGGATGGCGCTTCTTCGTCATCGGTGTCATCATCGGTTGATTCCTCCATCCTAGAGTCAACTGAGCGGGATGTAGAGTCTGGTGACGAGGTGGCCACTGTAAATAGGAATAAGGTCGTGTCTCGAGGCGATGAGGAGGTCATCACGGAAATAGAAGTTGATGCAACGAAGAAGTGGGATGGTTCATTAGGGCCATTATCGCTTGTTCCAAGTTAGCATTGGGCACCCTATGAAGTTGGGGAGTATGTAATTTGCTTCAGCATAGGGAGTAGTCTCGAATGGTTCACTAGGCGAACTACACTAGTAGAATCCTTGGAGAATGCTAAGTTCTCTAAGCTCATCGTTTGCAAGAGGGGCGAACGCGTCTTTCATGGTAGGGGATAGCTTGTGAGGATTTCTTTTATTCCTATTCTTGCCTCTTCAAAGACCTACTTGTTTGTCTCCCATTCAACGACTTTTAGATGGTGTGTGTTAAG
Organism: Vigna reflexopilosa; assembly: GCA_027742785.1. Lineage (NCBI taxonomy): Eukaryota > Viridiplantae > Streptophyta > Magnoliopsida > Fabales > Fabaceae > Vigna > Vigna reflexopilosa. Next base: position 47,987,835 of record CM050911.1, on the reverse strand, counting down.
AGAACTTAACATTATCCCTACCCAATTGCATCTGAACGAGTGTGTCTATTGATCGTTTGACTTGTTAATTACAGCCATTCGTTTTTAAGAGTAACATCTGGTCAAGTTTCTAGTATGGATGACCATTTGGACCGTCTAATTTAAAGTTAATCATTTGATTATACAATACATAAACTAAGAAGGATATACATTAAATTAAAAATTTTAAGATATTAGAAGATTTTTTAACAAAAAATTTGTATCTTTCATTAAGGGTTTTTAATAATATACAAAAGTATTGTTATTTAATTTAGGTTAGTGAACTTTTTGAGAAATAAACAAAATGTAGTTGTATTAGAGTTTATGGAAAGTATTATTACATTTTAAACATACATAACGTGACTTACTTAATTCTATTATATTTCTTTTCTCTTATAGTATTGTTTCGTTTTTTAATTCCTTAAAGTTTTAATAATTTAGATTGTCCCTATTTATGTTGGGTTTTCTCAATTAGGTCCCAGTATTTTAAAATGTATCAATTAAGTCCTTGTTTTTGCAAAATTGAATCAATTAAGGGCTTGCCGTTAACTTGGATGAACAGCGTTAAAATTGAATGTGTGTGGCATCCAGGCTTAGCTGAGGTGGCAGTATTTATTACTCCATCAAGAATCATAATTGTTTACTGACGTGGTTTTTCTAATTCGAAAAAACCCTCAATTTGAAAATTTGGGAACCCTAATTGAAATTAGAATTAAGAGGGGAAAAATCCCCAATCTGATAGGATTATGAACCCTAAAATTGGAAATCTCAATTTCTGTCTTCTTCTGTCTACTTCGTCGTCACGCTCTTGTGAGGGAAAGATATAGTTTTCCCTTCTCCTCTTCTCCTTCGGCGCTGCAACCTTATGGCAGCTTCGTCGTGGTTGGCCGCTGGATCTCTGGGTTTTGGTTTTTGTTTTTGGTTCTGGTTTTCTACAAGTGAAGGGCTGGCCTCACGGTATGGTTCGACTTCTTCGACCTGGTTCGTCACCGGCAAAGGACAAAGCTTATGGTTTCTTCCTTCAAACTGAGATTCCAATTTCCCCCAAAATCCCCAATTTCGCAATTTCCCTTTATTCTGCAATGTTCCACACTCAAAACGCATGTGTTGATTTTGGCAGAAATGAGTTATTTAAACATTGCGTTTTGTGTGCATCAATTATTTCCAAAGAAATTTAATTAAAAAATGTGAGAAAACTAACTCACCTCAGGATAAACTACCACCTCAGCCAAGCCTGGATGCCATGTACACTCAATTTTAACGCCGTTCACCCAAGTTAACAACAAGTCCTTATTTGATTTTATTTTGCAAAAACAAAGAGTTAATTGAGACGTTTTAAAATACTGAGACCTAATTGAGAAAACCTAACATAAATAGGAACAATCTAAATGATTAAACCTTCCTTAAATAACACTACAAATATTGTTTGCAATAATAACACATTTTATTATTCATTATCAGAACTCAGTGTTTGACAAGCTAAGTGTTTGACAAGCTAAGTGTTATCCATAATTTGTGTTCTAGATCGAAAATCGAAATTCTAGAAGGAATCAAATTCCGGTTTAGAGCTTTTTTTTTTTAAATATGAATATAATCATTAAAATATAAATAAATGTAATAATTTTAAAAAATAATTATTTAGGTTTTTGAACTAAAATATTTAATATTGGAAAAATGTATTTGGAAAATGAAGAAAAGTTAGAAATAAAGAAATTGGGTATTTAGAATGAAAAAAATGTAAATAATAATTTAAATATTTATTCATCAATAAAAAATTATATTTCACAAATTAACCAAAAAGTTGACGGAATAATAAAGCTATTTTTTTGTATTATGTAATTTTATATTTCATAAATTAATCAAAAAATTGATTAAATAATAAAGTTCTTTTTTTTGCAATCTGTAATTTGTATATAAGGAAACGGAGATAAATAAAATTTGTGGTTAATAAATATGATCGAAGAGATCAGAATATTCATTTATATATTTTAGGAAAATTATAAATGTAAAAAAAATTAATAAGGATTTTTTTTTATAATTTTGTCTTTAATTTGAATTAATAATATTAATAATGATTTTAATATAATTAAATACAACATATAATTTGAATCAGATTTTGAGACTCTTCCTCTCTTCTCATTCTCGTGTTTCTACCATTGGAATGTTTTGAGCTTTCCCTTTTGGGGATTTTAGGGTTTGCTTTCCTTTTTTTTTCTTGTATTGAATCAATTTCATTTTAATTACAATTTCGTTTTCGTTTCTTGCTTGCATTTTCGTTTCTAGTTTCGTTTCTTGCTTGCATTTTCGCTTCTAGTTTCATTTTTGCACCCTAATTTTGTTTCTAATTTTAATGTCGTTTTTCTCAGCTATGTAGATGTTTGTAATTAGTTTTCTCTGTTTGAACTCGTATTTGATGGAAGCTTGAATCGTGTTTGGTTGGTCTTAATGAGATTGCAACGTTTTCCTTGAGATTGGTGGTCTATCATTGTGATTTTGCTGTTCTGACCTTACCCCATATTTAAATATGTTCCGTGCTTGCAATTGGGGACACTTAGTTATCTAATTGCATTTAATCTTTGGTTAGTCGATTAAACCGTATTTGCTTAATCTGTGGCAGCGTGGACATGATTAAATGGGAGCATTGTGTTTGCTTAATTCGTGTTTATGAAAACATGGCTAGTCTTCGCTTAGTTGGTTAACTTGTGTTGGATTAGGGGTTAGAGGACTGAGTAATTGTTGTTAATATGTGATTGGAAGCATGCAATTGAGCTAGTGACCAACCGTTTTGATTTCATGTTTAAATTGGTTAATTTCAATTCGCAATGTTGTCCAACAACCATCCCCCACCACGTGTTTGATCTCATGACTAAACCAATTGTTAGTCCTTGAGAGATGACCTAGGAGTCACTTCCTAGTATTATACTGCACTTAATTGCATATTAATTTGATTCAGGTGTGACCTCGATCAATAACCCTTTGAGAGAGGATGAATGCAATATAATGAAATTTGGTAACTTGAAAGATTTTCTTTTGTTCTATGAACAAACTCAGATGATGTAAGCTTTTGGAGAGAATAATAGCGTAACAATACAATGATAGCAAAAGTTCTTCTATTCTCTTGTGCGGGCCCTTCTTATACAACTTTCTTCAAGAGATGACGGTTACTCAAAGAGAGTTGACCTTCTTGAGAGTAGGTGGCTTCACGTACAAATATTTGTTCTTCACTTAAATGTTATACTTCACTAAATGATATTTTGTTAATTTTTGTATGTTAAACTTCAAAACTCGAGTTGTTAGATAATCTAGTCTCTCTAGAAGATCTTGTCTTAACAATCTTTCCATTTCTGATGTTTAACAAATACACATACTAAATGAAATACATTTATGAGAGTTTTGATATGAATTTAGACAATATTGATTAGAGTGTAAGTATTTATAAAATATTTTGATATTACTCATCAGAGAAAAATTGTATCTTTATGAATCATTTGCTTATCTCATGATACAATGTTTATATACATACATACATACATACATACATACATATATATATATATATATATATATATATATTCAAGCTATCAGAGTAAATGAGTTTAGTCGATATGTTTAACGTTTATATCTCAAAGCTATTTGAATAAAAAATAAGTCTAAGAGATATCTTATATCTTTTATATATCAAAGCTATTAAAAATAAGTCTAAGTGATATCTCATAGCGTTTACATATCAAAGCTATTAGATTAAAATGAGTCTTGAGGATACCTCATGGCTTTTATATATCAGAGTTATAAATATATGTTTAAACAATATCTTGTATCGTTTATGTATCAGAGTTGTAGAAATATGTCTTAAACGATATCTTATATCGTTTACTTATTAGAGCTATAAAATATATAAGCGAGATCAGACATGACTTGTAGCAATTTTAATCATGTTAGCAAAAATATCATACCAGATTATTCAACACCAAATATGAATGATGTATGACATCCATAAGTCATCAATCATTTATGCTTCAATGCATATGCGTATCAGAGCAAACATAGTGAAGTACACAGGAAAACACTACAGGGTGGGGTGAATATTATTTTCAAAATATTTTCGCAATGTTATGTCTAATGATTTAGTAAAGGTGTATTCAGAAGTAAATTATGTCTAGACGCTGGGTAAGTAAGGAAAGTGAATAAATGATCTTTCAAACGGTGACATAGGAAATTTAACAATAGTTTTAAAAGAAGAGAACAATAAGACACAATGTTTATGCTGCTTCACTCAAACTTGAGTTACGTCCTGATTGAGTATTATAGCCACTCTTGGAAACGAATATAACCCACTCCTAGTTATAAGTATTTTAGTTCTCTCCAAAATTACAAAAATTCCACTATGGGATACACTATAAGGTACAAATGTTTAACACTAGTGCAGAAATATGATTTAACTCACACAATAGGCTTCTGTTAGAAGAAACCAAAGCCTGAGAAAATGTAGTGACATTTTCGTAGTTTTGACGAACTTATACGCCTTGGTTCCCTTAGAACCGAGGCATAAAACTCATATTTCCTTGGTTAAAACTCATAAAACCCTGCAAATTCCCACCTGTCCTTGACTTTTCGCTTGACTCATTTATGAAAACGAGCTATTGCCTCGGTTGTCTGACCAATCGAGGAGTAAAACCCTGCAAATTCCCACCAGCCCCTAATTTTTCATCTGCCACCTTTTTGAAAATGACATAAAAGTATTTAGGCACAGTCTGATAGTTGACGAGATTGTTCCTTTGTGCTTAAAGGGCATCAGATGGTGTATTCTTGAAGTGTTGTTTTGTAGCCATATTCTTGATGCCTACTCCCTTCTTATTTTCTTCTCTCTTCTTCATTTTCTACTCTTTTCTTCATTCCAAGAACTTTAGACATTATACGTTTGGAAATGCAATAGATAACGAGATGTAATGATAACTTCTTCTTAATAATATCTTCTATTGCTCAAGCTTGCTTTCATCATTTCCTTCTAAGTTGAAGATCATTAGATGATGTATAAGTTGAGATAGATAAGAGTACAAATATTATTATGTCTTTTGTGTGTAGTCTCTTTCTTTCTTTCTCATTTCTCGCTTTTTTTTTTCTTCTTCAATTTCTCATGTATTCATCATGTTTTTTTTTATTTGAATAGCATTAGATTGTATATGAACTAAGGTGAAGTAACATAGATCATTCTTGAATGTATTTCTTCATTTACTCTTCCTTTCACTTTTTCTCTCTTTTATATTTTTCAACAACACTTTCTCTTGGATTGTTCTTATTTACATTTTTCTTTGTGAGATAGTTGTTGGATATTGAGTTGACCGTCAAAATAGGCTTGATAGACTTTCCAGTAGCTTGGTCCGTTTTAGGTCTATATTGTAGGATAAAAAAGCTTTTTCTAGTAGCCTTTTTAACCTGTATGATGTGACAGGACAAATGGCTACAAGGAAACATTCTTAGAATGTTCTTCTTCTCTCACAACGTCTTTTTCTTTGGTTCCGTTATTCTGATATATCTTTTTGTTTTATTGATCTACACGGGTAGTGTGGGAAGAATGTTGTGCCATGAGATCGTGCATGTGTTGCAACAGGGAAAAAGAAGTTAGTTTAGATGGTAGTTCAAGAATTGAGGGTTAGAATGTTTAGGGATTGGGGAATGAAAGTGACTTGTTATTGAGTTTGTTTGACGGTAAGGGAAGGAAAGTGAGGTGGAGTAAGGAGTGGTTTAGGTAGGAGTTGGGTGATGTCTTCAATGATCTCTTAAAGAAGAGCTTCATTAAGCTTGGACATGATAGACAATGTCACTAGGAGAGCTTGGGCGCATAATGTGGCTTCTTCTAGATCAAGGGATGAGAACTAAAGGTTGGGTCATCTGGGTACCAAGAGGTAGCATTGGGAGGAGTCGTCTTCCATCAACTACATGATTTACCAATAAGGCAATGTTTGTGTCATCAAAAGGATATGTGCAACATGGTTCAATGATGCTTAAACCAGGTAACATATATATCCTTCACCAAATTCTTCTATTGAATGGTGACTTAAGGAGGCATGATTTTGTATGAAGGCATCAATGTGATGGTAGATAAACTATTGCAAGTATAAATATGCATCAAATTCATTCTATAATGTGGGTGGATCAACACTATATTGTTTCCTTGGGCCAACCAGTGTTGGACGAGTGGGAGCATAGGGATGGCCCTTTATTATGTCGACCATATGCATCTTCATGATCGTTGGTCTTCAGTCAGTAGACGAGGTGTAATAATATTTGGCACTACAATAATCGTCTTATGCCTTCAGAAGTTGGACTGGTTATGGGAGAGTAACATATGAAACATTGCTTGGTAAAATTCCTCGGGAAGATCTATCATTGAAAGAGCAACCTAAATAGGAGAACCTTTGGATGTAGGGCCGTAGAAGTGTACATTCCCACACTTAAAGAACTCTATAGCAGAAATATGCAGATTATCTTTTAAGATCGTTGGATGGCAAGGCAAAGCTCCTTGATTTTTGTCGCATTGAATGTAGTTGGTTGTAAGGTTGTGGGTATTAGTTAGAAAAGGGGTTGGTTGATGAGGTGGGCTTCTTAGGAGGTGAGTTTTGTGGGTTTGGGTTTCTAAGTGGGTTTGACAAAGATGGCGGTTCCTATGGGGAGGTACCAGGGGTTAGTGCAAGTGAGGTTTGGGTAGGACTCTCTAGTCTACGTAAGTGGAGGCAAAGCTATGATGGACTTGGGAGGTAGTGTTTGGTAGGCTAGGGATGGTTGATGTTGGTAGTTAGGTAAGTACGGTGTGCTGATGGTTGTGTAGTGTACTAGGTTGCGTTGGATGAGTGGGAAAATTGGTAAGTTTTTTTGAGTGTGGATAAGTGTTTCTAGGGTGTTTTGAGATATGGAGAGAAGTGGGTAAGTGAAGTCGGTATATAGTTTCATTTTTGAGGTCTGAAGGTGGGAGTTTTTAGGGTTAAGGTGGGTGAAGTGTCTAGTGGTGGGGTTTGTTGTTTTGTGATGGTATGAAAAAGGTGGTAACTTTTTGAGGAAGAAAGAGTTTTTGGTGAACTGTGATCGACGAGTAATAGTTACCATCATGTCTCAATAAATGCACGTCGTACGATTATGCTTATGTGGCAAAATTTGAAACTCCTTTTTAACCTAAAAGATGCTTATTGATAGATTGGCTCAATACTAAACATTGTTATGCATGCAGTATAAAGTGTCTCTTAGATGATTTGTCTTACGCCATACAATTGAGCATGACATCTTCAGATCATATGTCGTATGATGTTTAGTTCTAGATTCTATATGACACATAGTAGACACATTGAATTAAACCATTCACTCAATAAGTCTCATCCCCAAAAGGTTTTTCAATCTTTCAAATCTTTCTTCAACCAACGATTTGGTGACGATATCAACAAGTTGATATTTAGTATTCAGATATTGTAAATCAATTACTTATTTTTGGACATAATCACGAATAAAATGATGTTTTTATTTCAATGTGTATTAGCTCTTGAATGTAGAATGGAATTCTTATATAAACTATGATTTTCTTGCTCATAGATTTTGTGAACCTTGAAGAAGTGATTGAAATCTAGAGACTGAAAATTACCAGATCTGGATTGGAAATAGTTGGTCACTGGATTTCAAACATGCAAATTTCGACGTAAATATGCATGCATGATATATTACAACCTATGAACAAAAATATTTGGTCTTCCCAATAAGCATTTAGGCATCAAAAAAATGTCAATTCCGACGTCAATATGCATGCATGAGACATTTCAACCCCTGAACAAAAACCTTTTGGGTTTCCCACTGAGCATTTAGATGTCAGATTTACTCTCATTTTGACATCATACGCCCTTCGAATAATGTGAAAACATTGAAACTTTTCGCGAGCACTTGTAAGAACTTACTACCATAAGACATATGAAGCCCTAGAATTATTAAAAGTTATGTAACAAACTTTTTTACTTATCAAACTTAAATATCAAATGCAGGATGAGTTGGTTGACCCACAGACCTAAGGTACATATGTTAGCCAAGGTAGGAAGGACATCCTCACAACAACCGTTGGAAAGCTAGACCACTCAGGTCGTGTGCGTGGTGTTGAAGGATCTATTGCAATGAAAGACTACTTTGACCTTAAAGGCGTTGAGGAAGTTGGAGCTCCAAATGGAAGAAAAATTCAATAAACGCATGAACATTGTGGAGCAACGATGAATGAGCGTTGTGGAGCAACGCTTCGTGGAATGCCTCCAACAACAAGAAAAAAATCAAAAGGCACTTAAGGAAAGACTTCAGACCATCACCCAGCAGAAGGACGATGCCCACACTAAGATCTAACAATGTAACACCCCAATTCAGAGTGTGAGAAAAATATTTAATTTAAGATGTTTCAAAATCCTTATAGCGCAGAAAACTGCTTTAATTAAAAGCTTCAACAAATAACATAATCTATAAACCACTCCAAGTGAGGTATTAAGTTACTTCAACAAGTAACATTATCATAAAGCCCTTTATGCAAGGCATCGAGTTACCTCAAAAAGTAACATCATCAATAAAGTCGCCGAAGTGAGGCACCAGGTAACTTCAACAAGTAACATTATCAATAAAGCCCTCCATGTGAGGTACCGAGTTACTTAAATAAGTATCATTATCAAACATACCTCCAGGCGAGGCACCGAGTTACTTCAACAAGTAACATTATCAATAAAGTCCTTTAGGCGAGGTAACGAGTTACTAAAACAAGTAACATTTTTCTCAAGGAGAGGCACCAAGTTACTTCAACAAGTAACATCATCATTAAAACCTCTCAGGTGAGGCACCAAGTTACTTCAATAAGTAACATCATCAATAAATCCCTCTAAGCAAGACACCGAGTTAGTTCATCAAGTAACATCATAAATCCTTTAGGCGAGCCATCGAGTTACTTTAACAAATAACATTGTCAAAAAACCCTTTAGGTGAGACACTAAATTACTTCAACAAGTAACATCATCAATAAAGCCCTCCAGGTGATGGAGCAAGTTACTTAAACAAGTAACATTACCAATTGAGCTCTCTAGGCGAGGCACCATGTTACTTCAACAAAAAAAAACATCATTTATAAAGTCTTTCAGGTTAGGCACCAAGTTACTTCAACAAGTAACATTATAAAAAAAGTCATCGACATGAGGCACCAAGTTACTTCAATAAGTAACATTATCAATAAAGCCATCTAGGTGAAACACTTAGTTAATTCAACAACTATCATTTCAATAAAGCCCTTCAAGTGAAGCACCGGATTACATCAACAAGCTCTCCAAGCAAGGTACCAAGTTACTTAAATAAGTAGCATCATCAATAAAGCCTACTAGGCGAGACACCGAGTTACTTCAACAAGTAACATTATCAGTAAATCCCTCCAAGCGAGGTACCGAGTTTCTTCAACCGGTAACACTATCAAAACGCTCTTTAAGCAAGGAACATAGTTACTTCAAAATGTAACATCATTAATAAATCCTTCCTGGCGAGGAACCAAGTTACTTCAATAGGTAACATCATCAATAAAGCCATTCAAGCAAGACACCGAGTTACTTCAACAAGTAACATCATGATAAATCCCTTCAGGCAAGACATCGAGATACTTTAACAAGTAACATTGTCAAAAAGCCCTCTAGGCGAGACACTGATTTACTTCAACAAGTAACATCATCAATAAATCCCTCTATGTGATGCACCAAGTTACTTAAACAAGTAACATTACCAACAAAGCCTCTTAGGTGACGCACCAAGTTACTTCAACAAAAAACATCATTTATAAAGTCTTCTATGGTAGGCACTAGTGTTGTCAAAATGGGTTGTAACTCACGATCCAACCCGGCTCAAACCTGGCCCACCACGGGTTTGAGCCGGGTTGGGTTTGAAAAAAATGTAATTTTTTTTATGCGGACTAGTTTTCAATCTGGCTCACTTAAAACTGGCTCACCCGGGTTGAACCCGTGGTGAGCCGGTTGGCTCACTAACCTACCTAATTTAATTAAATTATTTATTATTTTGTGTTTCAATATTATTATTTAGCATTTTTTTATTATATTGTAGATGATGATAAAGAAGAAGAAGTTTCAAGATAGAAAAATATTATAAATTTATCTATCAAGACTCTAATATTATAAATGGACAAGTGATACAAAAATTATCAATTTTAAAAACTTATTTGTTTGTCTTTTGTACATGTACACTTGGATTGTATGATACTTTTTTTTTTGAATTGTCTTTGGAGTTTAACATCATTTTAGTGTGAAATTTATTTAAATTTGAATTAAAAAAATTGTAAATTTTTTTATTTTAAGAAAAATTTATAATTAGATGAGCTAGTAAGCCAACCCGTTTAACCCACCAACCCATGGTGGGTCGGACTGGGTTAGAACTTTTTCACCTTGCTAATAAGTGAGCTGGGTTGGGTTGGCTCACTAAGTGACCAACCCGTGGTGAGTCGAGTCGGGTCGAGCCGAGTTACCCGTTTTGATAGCTCTAGTAGGCATTAAGTTACTTCAGCAAGTAACATTATCAATACAACCTTCCAAGCGAGGCACCGAGTTACTTCAACAAGAAACATTATTAATAAAACCCTTTAGACGAGGCACTGAGTTTCATTAACAAGTAAAATTATTTAAAAAAACTCCTATAGGTGAGATACTGAGTTACTTCAACAAGTGACATCATCAATAAAGACCTTAAAGCAAGGCATTGATTTACTTTTATAAGTAAATCTTCAATAAAGCCCTTCAGGTGAGCACCAAGTTACTTCAACAAGTAACATCATCAATAAACCCCTTCAGGCGAGACATCGAGTTACTTTAAGAAGTAAAATTATAAGAAAAAAAACCATATAAACAAGATGGCGAGTTACTTCAACAAGTGACATCATCAATAAAGGCCTCAAAGCGAAGAACTGAGTTACTTTAGTAAATATCATCATTAATAAAGCCCTCATGCAAGGCACCAAGTTACTTCAACAAGTAACATCATCAATAAACCACTCCAGGCAAGGCATAGAGTTACTTCAACAAGTAAAAATATTATAAAGCCTTTCATGCAAAGCATCGAGTTACTTCAAAAAGTAACATCATCAATAAAGCCGCACACGCGAAGCATCAACTAACTTTAGCAAATAACATTATCAATAAAACCCTCCATGCGAGGCACCGAGTTACTTCAATTAGTATCATTATCAAAAATCCCTCTAGGCGAGACACCGTGTTACTTCAATAAGTAAAATTATAATAAAGTCTTTTAGGCGAGGCACCGAGTTACTTCAACAAGTAACATTTTCCAAAAGTCCTCTAGGCGAGGCACCAAATTACTTCACAAGTAACATCATTAAAGCCTCTCAGGCGAGGCATCGAGTTACTTCAACAAGTAACAATATAAATAAGGCCCTCCAGGTGAGGCATCGACTTACTTCAACAAGTAACATTATCAATAAAGTCCTCGAGGTGAGGCGCCAAGTTATTTCAACAAGTAACATTATAAAAAAAAATACCCTTCAGGCGACAAACCAAGTTACTTCAAGAAGTAACATTAAGAAAAATTCCTTGATGAAAAACACTAAGTTACTTCAACAAGTAATGTAACATTATCAATAAAGCCTTCCAAGCGAGGCATCAAGTCATTTCAAAAAGTAAAATGATCATAAAGCCTTCCAAGCAAGGCACAAAGTTACTACAACAAATAACATCGTCAATAAAGCCCTTAAGGCAAGGCACCGAGTTACTTCAACAAGTAACATCATTAATTAAGCCCTCTAAGTGAGGCACTTAGTTACTTAAACATGTAACATTATTAATAAAACCCTCCAAGTGAGGTGCCGAGTTCCTAAAACAAGTAACATCGTCAATAAAGACCTCCAAGCAAGGCACTGAGTTATTTCAACAAGTAACATTATGAATAAAGCCTTCCATGTGAGGCACCAAGTTACTTCAACAAGTAACATTATCAATAAAGCCCTCCAAGTGGGGCACCAAGTTACTTCAACAAGTAACATTATAAAAAAGTCGTTCAAGTGAGGCACCGAGTTACTTCAATATGTAATGTTATCAATAAAGTCTTCTAGGTGAAGCTCTTAGTTACTTCAACGAGTATCATTATCAATAAAGTCCTCCAAGCGAGGCACTGAGTACTTTAAGAAGTAGCAGTATAAAAAAATGCTCTCAAAGTAGGACACCAAGCTATTTAAAAGGAGGAAAAGCCTTTCAAGTGAGACATCAAGTTACTTATATAAGTAACAAAGAGCCCTCCAAGCAAGGCACCAAGTCACTCAAACAGATAACAACTACAATAAGTCCTCGAAGGAGGTACTAGGATATTCGGATAAAAGCAAAACAGTTCAAGCAAAACCAAGGTAAAACGTACTCAAGCAAAAACACTTTTTTTCATTAATCATAAAATCTTTTACAAAGAAAGTAATACTTGGGTACACAAGTGTAATAAACAAAAATACAAAGGCCTTGTGCTAGTTATCATCATCAATGGCTTTAACAATGACCTCCTAAGCAAGAGCTTTTTCAATAACAACTCCTTTAACAGTTGCCTCTACGTACTCATCAACCTTAGGGTCTTCCTCCACATCAGCATTGAGTACACCTTAAACAACTTCTTTATCCACGTCAAATTGCCCTAAGTCCAAGGTAAAAGTATAAAAGGTGATTGCCTCTTCGTCTTCTCAAAGCCTGCAACATAGGTCGTCAATCCACTAGTCATGAAGTTGGCACTCTCTTTTGTTAAGACAAAATCGTCTATAAGACTGATATGTCTAAAACGCTCTTATGTTTTGAAGTTTAATCAAATAACATTAAACAAGATAAGAATATGAAAATGTTATAACTAGAAGAATAGGATAGGCAGAAACATAAGTATTAGGCTTAAAATCCCTAATCATCTAGCAACATAGGAACGCCTTAGGAAAATAATTAGGGATATACGAAACGTAAAACAACTAAGTTAAAACATCCAGAAGCAATGCTAAACGACTTCCAAGTCAAAGCGTCTATGGGAGTTATGCTAAACGTGTAAGCTATACTCTACCCAATGGTAATCAGTTGAACTCTCAAGAAGTGAAAAGGTGTCGAGACAATGTATTTGGCTAAACCCTCTAAAAGTCCGCTAAACGTTCTTTCTCTAAAAAGGAAATATCCTAAAAAGCGTTTATAATAGACTAGACGATACCATGAATTAAACCCCTCACTTCTTCCAACGATAAAGATTTTATTCAATGCTTAGTATCTTTGAGAAAAGTTTAAATGATAAACACTACCTCAACGGTAGAAAAGGTAAAAAAGCACTTTGTTGTTCTGAGCAAGTATCTAATGTCATTAAATGTTCAACGTTCAAAAACAGTAAAAGTGATAAGTGAGAAGACATATTTGCTACATGCACAATCCACTTTATTCTATGCAGATAACCTACTACACGCATCTGCCTGCTCTATTCAAAATATATCAAAAGTGGACATTAGAGACAAAGAAGACATTCATGGAATGTTCTCTCCATTAGAAGTCGTGTCTGAAAGATAGTACAACCTACTTCTAGCAAAGTACTGAAAAAGCAAGTCTGCTTTGATAAGTTGACTTTAACCAACATCTGCTTCACACAACAAGACAGAGAAGACACAAGATTCAAGGCTAAGAGCTCAGTCTAACGGATATCTTTTGAAAAACCTTTAAATAAAAGATTATTCAAAGAAAGAATCGAGAGGATAGCTTACAACGAAAATATCATCCTACGAAAAATGTTTAAAAGAAAAGCACAAAGAAGCTAAAGCTCAAAAAGAATATCTGATAAGAGAAAAAGAAAAGTCAAGCAATACTCTCAGACTTCATTGTAATATTTGCTTACTATTTCTAAGAAGAGAGAAAAGAGAAAATAGAGAAACACCTAGTGAGTCTGTAGACTGCATTGTATTGAACAAATATCCTCTCTGTGAGAGTAATCGTCTAAACAACTTGTAAGCAGTCAATTTATTGCAATTCCGAAGAGAATTGAAACACTTGTTGTATAACTCAAGTGAGTTCGGAAATATAGGCAACGTATCAGAGGATACCAGGATTGTCTAATGGAAACCAAGAGTGGATTAAACTCAACTAGTCTAGGGTAACATGAGTTATTCACTAACTCGGGATACCAGGAATGGTGAAGAATACTGCACAACCAGGAGTGGGTGAAACTCAACTAAGCAGTGTATCGGGAGATACCAGGAGTGCTTAGGGATACCAAGAGTAGTGAGAATACTCAGTTGTAATCTTGTTGAAGATTATAATGGGACCCTCTAATGATAAAGGAGATTACGCGTAGCTCAGTTGGAGTGAACCAGTATAAATATATATGTGCATTTATTGTTTACTTTTGTCTCATCACTTCCCTTATAAAACCTGCAGTTGCATTTTAGTTTTGAATATAAGAGATTCCCATACTAAACAATTGTTCATTAAAAGGAAGTCATTACAAACACTGCAATGAATATTCTGAATAGCACTTGAAAATAATTTATTGTTTAAAACCAATTACAAAGTCGAGCGTATAACGACTACTTGAAAAATCCTATACTCAACGAAAATGCTATATCAGGAAGGTTGCGAAAAAGTTTTTCCATTAACACGATTCACACCCTCATTCCTTTCCTTCTATTGTTTTTCATGTACTTTATCTTCATCAAGACAAGCAAATTTAACCTCAAGGCCATCAATTCTCTTGTTCAGACGAACCACCTCCCCTTGAAGGGTCCCAACACTCATCTCGACCTTTTCAACCTTTGTTGTCAAGGTTGCCTTCTCGTTCTTTAGTTGTTGGACTTCAGAGGTCAATTGAACAATACAGCTGGAGGTGCTTTGTGCCAACTCCAGATCTTTGCTCATCAACTTTTGGCTTACCTCTATATATAAGCCAACCAAGTTATCCCTCTCGGTCTTCATCTTTTCCACTTTCACTTGAAGGACCTTGAATAATTCCTCAGTCGCCTTTTGCCAAGTCACCTCCTCCCTCAACATGGTAAGCTCATCATCTTTCTTCTTGAGCCTTTTCTCACTCTCGTCCAAGCTAGCCAGGAGCCCAACCTTCTCCTTCTCAGCCTTAACAAGTTGGGCCATCCACTTCTTTCTCTTGACCATGTGAACCTTGTAATAGTGCATGATGGTCATCCATCTAGCCATCATGATCTTTGTCGAATCCATGTAGCCCTCTAGACTTGCCTTCTTCAACAAACTCCCCGTGCATCTCCATATGTCAAGGGGAGGGCACGTCAAGCAGGGTAGCTAAGGCATGTTCCAACCTAAAATATGACCTCACACCCAAGTAGGACAGGCCAGGAAGATCCCAAAGTTTAGAGGTGGAGGAGAAAGAGCACCACTAAGGGAAACACCTCCTGAGGTCCCGACTATTCAAGATTATCTTCAGCATAGAGACCCCTATTGTGGATCCCACCAGATACCTCCTCAGTAAGCCCATATGAAACATCACCTATGGTCAAGCCCACCATTTTAGAAGGTGCACCCTTCTCATCATGATACTCATGTGCAGGAGGGGTGACAAAATCTAGCGCTGATGACACAATTGTGACTTTTTGCGTCATGACAAGAGAGGTCTCGCCGACCTTTTGCTTCTTGGCAACTGGAGATGTTATTGCAAAAGTCGGCCTAACAGGCTTGGTTTTCTATTTCTTCAAAACGAGGCACCTAAGTTACTAAATAGTAACATAAATAAAAGTCCACAGGTGTGATACTTGAGTTACTTAGACAGTAACACAAACAAAAGCCCACCAGCCCTCAACTATCCAAGGCGGTACCACAAATCATGCTAACAAATTGGCAACAAGCAAAGTCTGCCTTAGCCAACAACATCTAGCAGAACCTGCCCAAGCCAGTAGCCCAACATAAAGCTTGCCTAAGTCGACAGCATAAAGCAAAGACTATCCTTAGAAATAACACTCAAACAACACGACCAAATGGTAAATCACTTGTAAATTCTACAAGTCAGCCATTACCCGATCAAGAGATTGGTCACGATCACCCTTCATATGCTAATCAAACTCTCGAGATGGGGGGCTTATATACCTACCCAACCCAATAGATATACTAAAAAATGCAGCCTAATAAGGTCCATTAAGCCTCTTCATCTTGGAATGACCCAAAATATATCTATTGGAGGAATATTCACACGTTCACACAATCGTAACTAATCTCACTAGTTTGATATTATGGTTATTATTTAAGATAAAATATCATTTCATTATTATTATCTACTTTGAGATAATAATTATTTCAATAATATTATTTGATATCAAAAATTAATCTTATAAAATGCTTCGTCACTCTAATAATTACATTTATGCTTACTACTTTATTTTCTCACATTCCAACTTTTAGAGTACACGTGAGAGACTTCAAAGCCACTCAGATCGCGCTACATGTTTGAAAGAGCTCCTTCAAGATCCCACTGAGAACATGTATAAAGTTTTACTAGTAATTATCGTATTATATTTATTAAACATATCAAATATTAATAATGCAAAAAGGTGTTAGAAAACGTGAATTACGGAAACTCTTAATTTGGGGTAATTGTTTCAGCAAGGTATGCGTGACAACAAAGGCTGTGTTGCTTCTTGTGTCTCTGTTCCATCAGAATTCCATGATCTCTTCTTCCGTCACCTTTGACATCAACGATTCAGGCTTCAATTTTCATGCTCAGGAGAACCCTTTTCTTTGATTCTGGATCATGATTTTCTAGCCAAAAAGTTGTGTGTGAGGTGTCAACAAGGTACATAATATCCTTCTAAGGTGTCTCTATGTGCATCTTTATCTTCATTCCATGAATTAATTTTCTTGTTTAATTATTAATTTTGTATGCATATTCAATGGTTTATAGGGTCAAGGGATCGAATTGGACATCTTGGCCCTGCAATTCCTCGATTAGTTTCATAGAAGATATTTTTTGGTATCATTTGTCTGGTTGTGACAAATGGGGGCATCTTCTGACAACGTAACCGGGTTTATTCTGGCTGTCTCTTCCAGCATTTTCATTGGCTCCAGCTTCATAATAAAAAAAATGGGGCTAAAGAAGGCTGGGGCTACAGGGAAAAGAGCAGGTTCATGATTTCTCTCATGGTTTTTCTTTTCTTTTTGGCATGACAAGTGTTGAATTATAATTTTTTCAATAGTTATTTTGTACTTATTTTTGTTTTTGTTTGACCAGCTTCGGGAGGGCATGCATATCTCCGTGAACCTTGTTGGTGGTTTGGAATGATCTCTAGTAAGTGAATTTCAGTTTTTTAAACTATCCCAGTTCTGAATTTACTGGAGTAATGTACCGTGTAACATTTTTAATTGCAATACATACATAAGCTACCTTCCTACCTGTTTTAATCTATAAAGGATTTCTTGCTGTGACCAATTGTGTTGCATGTTTGACCTAATTCATTTTTAAATGTATTGTGGTATTCATTGTTTTACTTTATATGATATACCATTTTGGACTTTTTACTAATCAGTTGTGCAGTTGTGTCCTGTAGCTTCTAGACAAGATTTTAAGGTTTGGTGGCCATGCCAAGTCACCTTTTAATATTAATTATTTTTCTTAGTTAAAAACTATGTTTTAGCTTGAATGCAAAGGAATATGATGCTTGAACTTTTTAAAGTTTTTCAATTAAATGAAAGGTGTTCATTTGTTTTCTTTATTTTGTCTATCAGGGAATTACCATTTTACAGTTAAGGGTACAAGGATGTAGAATAATTTCTACTTATTTGGGCTACCAAAAATTCTTGATTTCTATGTAAAAAGTATGCAAAAGTAGAGGTATTCCGGTCCTTTTACTCCACCAAGAATTGCATAAAGTGATGGTCTGACATTATTAGTCCCCCCTCTCTTCTTACAAAGATACAAAAACAATGGAAGGATGATGACTATTTCCTTCTTCCATTCTTCTATAATTTGATGAATGTTGACTTTATGTTTTATTTGTTTTTTCTTTTGATGGTAGTACATTACAGGTTAAGAATAAAAGCAACGAGCGAAGTAGGTGGACTTGACTTGCGGGTTTTTGGGTTTTTATATTTGACGAAGCTTTGAAATTCAAAATTGGGACCGTTTTAATCATAAACTAATGAAAAATTTAGTCAGACGAAGGACTGACTGGGGTTTCATACTTTTACATGATATACGGTTGGGGGATATCTAATACACCCCTTTTTTGTTTTATGCTGGCTTCCATATTCATGAGATTTTATGAAAGAAATAAGCTTCTAATCTATTCATACCTTAAGTAATATTGAGTACGTGTCAGTGCCCCTGTTTACTACTGTTACATGTTCAAGAATTGAAGTTTCGTCTTCATATGATTTATATATATGTGTGTGTGTATGTGTGTTTTTTTGTGTGTGCATACATATACATCTTTGTAGTCTATAACCAGAAATAACGTATCTGCAAATTTTCTCACTTCTTACTAATCTGATGAAAAATTCATCTACTAATTCTTTATGTATGCTTAAATTTTCCTAGTGATTGTTGGAGAAATAGCCAATTTTGCGGCCTATGCCTTTGCTCCTGCACTACTAGTAACTCCTTTGGGAGCTTTGAGTATCATTTTCAGGTACGGAACATGGTATTCTTGATGGTATTTGCTTCCTTTAAGACAACTGTGGATGCGCATCATCATCCATCAAATTTGAATTTGGATGCTGTTTTCGTTTAAGAAATAATTGCAAACTAATATCACCATGCAGTGCAGTACTAGCTCACTTTATTCTAAAGGAGAGATTGCACATATTTGGCGTGCTTGGATGTGCTCTCTGTGTGGTAGGATCTACAACTATTGTGTTGCATGCTCCCCATGAAAGAGTTATTCACTCTGTTAAGGAAGTGTGGGAACTTGCTACAGAACCTGGTAACTTTTATCCCTGATTGCTTGGTTTCAACATTCTTAACCACTGAATGGATTCAAGCATTCATGTATGATTAATTAAGCTGTCATTGGCATCTTTTATTCATCAACAGGATTTTTGATCTACGGCTGCATAGTTGTGGTTGTGGTTTGCATCCTTATTTTCTATTATGTTCCACGATATGGGCAAAGCCATCTGATTGTATATGTTGGAATATGCTCTCTCACAGGCTCAATTACGGTATCCATTATATCTTCAATGCCCATAATATAGCTACCCTCTGTAAATTAACTTTGTTCCTTGTTGGGTAGGTTATGAGTGTGAAAGCAGTTTCAATAGCTATGAAGCTTACATTTGAAGGCAACAACCAATTCGTTTACTTTCAGACGTGGTTCTTTACAATTATTGTCATAGGATGTTGTCTTTTGCAGATTAACTACTTGAATAAGGTAAACTTTAATTAATATCTGTTACTACATGTACCGTTGGTGACATGTATTCCGAAGTACAACTCGATATAATTATGCTCAAGTTAAATTTATTTTTCAAAACTTTCTATTCGTGATTAGAGTGCTAGCATTGAAAATACTATTTTGTTCTTTCTAAGATCTTTAACATTTGAACTTCATGATTAGTTTGTAATTTGTAATACATAAAAATATCTAACCATGCTTTTGTACAGGACTCTAATCATTTGCTAAATGGAAATGCTGCACTTTTAATCTAATATTTGGCATTTGGAAAAGTTATAAGTTATAACAAAAGGTTTTCTGTGGTTTATTTATCTTAATTGACATTGAACTAGTTCATTTCCTTCCATCTTCAGTTAAAGATGAATAATACTCAACATGCAGTACTTTAGAAATGGCATGGCATATTCAGCATACTCTGTACACTTTCTTTAATAATCAAAATCAAGAATGCTAAAATCCTTGAAATAAGTGTAAGAGTTACTAGTTCAAGACAATATGCTTATTTATTGTAATGCTGTTTATTTATTTATTTTGGAGACATATTTCAGGCTTTGGACACTTTTAACACCGCAGTTGTATCACCAATTTACTATGTCATGTTTACATCATTCACCATTTTTGCCAGCATAATGATGTTCAAGGTAACTAATTTTTTTCTATGGTTCCATATTACACATATTTTATATTGTTTTATACTTTTTCTTTAAAATGTGCATGGGTATGCTACTAATTTTTTCTATTAAGCAAGTATGCACTAGCATCAGTATATTTTCTGCAACCCCAATGATGTTGAAACATTAGATTAACATGAATAATCTGCAACATACTTAGATATTATTAATAAGAAAAATAAAATATAGTCTGTCGAAAGTAAGTCAATACATCTATTATCCTCTATATATGAGATACTTGAAACCATCTATTGAAAAGTCTTTAAGGAATACAATATTAGAACTGGTGACTGTGTAGATTGCACTTTTTGTATCACTCACTCTCAATCCACAATTTTAACCATTTCTTTCCGTGAACAATTTTAAAAGCATTCATTCATAATAGCAAAAGGCTCCGGTTTAACGTCTGTGTCAGTCTAGAAAAATAGAAAAACAACTCATCATCGCAGCTGTATAATCACAAAAAATCCCACTACAAGCTGCATTCAAGGAATCATCCATCACTGTTTTTCCATCATTAGTACATTTCACCCATCCACAATCAGGAAGTTCCTAATTAACTTGCATTACATTAGTTGCCTTCTTGAGATGACAAACAACTGACAAAGCTTTGATAAATTCCCTAATGGTTCATACAACCCATGCAATGGTATTCGGCTATATTAACATAAGAATAAATGATATTCTCATAACACACTAGATTACGTTTATACCATATTTCAGAGATAGTATGTATAACAGTGGCAGCTAAGACAACTTTAGCTTGATCACTCCAATAATTTTGCAAAATGGAGGATAGAACCAATTGAAGAACAAACAATATTAGTCTGCATTAGACCATTAAGCCATTTCCAAAATTCAGCACCCATATCATATATTAATTTAAAACTATCAACAACAAAAAGCCTGCTTTCACTTGGTGGAATCAGCCACATAATCAAAAGATGCCATTGTGCTTCCAAATCTACAAATTTTGTAAGAATTATATTTTATATTAAAATGCCTAAAGGATATATAGCACGATAAGGAAAAAATCCAATTTAGGTACTTCAGCTATAAGATTCTTGTTTCACCTTGTTTTAGTTAGACTACGAGGAAAACAAAACTACCGGCGGAGTAAGAATTATTTGACGGAAAATAACATTTTTCCTTGTCATGATTTGCTTATGACTTGATGGTTTTTATTTGTATATTTCAACTAGAGTGGTAAAATTTCTAGAATTTGGATCGATAAGGGTTTATCCCCTTCGCAATCATGTTTAGAATAGGATTTTTAATAGCATTTAAAAGATCAAGAGTATTCAGTGCAGTCTAAGAATTGAAGTTCTATTATAAAGATTTGGTGACAAATAATAATTCTTCTAAGGTTAAATAGATTTAACATTTATAAGAATATGTTAGTGATTACCTAGAAGATGCTTGAGTATGGTTATTACAAATTTATAATGAGCAATGAGATCATTAGAGAAATTATTACAGTACACCCTAGAGGACTAATAACATGAATAGAATAATGAGTGATGAGATTTTGACAAGGCTACAATGCATGATTAACATCTACGATTGGTCAATTATCTGCATTGCTGTATTGTCTGGTAGACTCATCTCATCTGCAGTATAATTGCTCTTAAATAATATCTTCAATCGGTAGTTTGCAAATGGATTGCAAATCATTAACTGCTTTTCTGCTTTGTTGATTTTCTACAGGAGTGGGACACACAAGATGCATCACAAATTGCTACTGAGGTTTGTGGCTTTGTTACAATTTTATCTGGGACCTTTCTTCTTCACAAAACCAAAGATATGGGTAATAAACCCATACAGACTCCGGTTTTTACAGCTCCAGAACATGAGGATAATAGCACAGCGACTTGATATCCATGTTGTTTTTAAACTCTAGCCTGGAAAACAGTGGTTTTTCATCTATGTTTCCAGACTACAGAGGGTTTTCAAATCCTATGAAGATTAAGCTATGTATGAATTTCAAGAAGAAGGTCAAAGAATGAGTGGTATTTCTTGGTTTTAACAAGCTTGTAGTGTCAGGAAAGGCAAAACAGAAAGTAAGAAGAGATTAAGGTTACAAGAAACAGACAATATTAGAGATTAATATCATAATTTAGTTTCCTGTAATCTTTTTCTTACGATTTTCCCTTTGGCAATTTCTATGAGCAGATGATTTTTTTGTGAAATTGTGAATAGCTAATACTCTAAAATTAGTCTTCATATGAGATCACGATCCTTGAAATCCATTTGAAAGTCTTATTATGGTCTTCACATCTCAATGTTGTCTTGACTCATGAATGAAAGAAAAAAAAGTTGAATATTCATTTCGGCTGAGTGTACTTGTATATTTAAGATCAATTAAAAAGGGTAAAGTCAATTTTCTAAAAGATTTATTTTTTCTAGCTAGGTCTAATGTAACATGATTAATAGAAAGGTCGAAAATAATAAAAAATTGAGATAATTTGTTAACTCAAATTGTATATACTCTGTTAGAATTATCTATGTTTATAGCAAGATCAATTTTAGCTGATATAAGGTAGTAATAGATAATTAACTATATAGCAACTGTCATATAAAGTTCCTCCCCTCGAACTTAGATTAACCACTCTAGTTTGGTGGTCAATTCACAAAATTTTATTATGTAAAAAGAGAAAAAAAAAATTACATAAGGAGGATTGAATTGTATATCTAAAACTTTTGAATATTTTCGTTATTCACCATGTGAAGGTATATATCATTAGACACAACTCTTGGCTTGACATATGCATTGTCAATAAATTGTCACAAAACTTGTTTATGAAAGACTCTCCTTTTTGTGCTTATGAAAGACTCTTGCCAATAATAAAATGTGTTTGTTTATTCAAAAATTATTTTTAAAAAAATTTAAACATTTCCTAAAAACTAATTTAAATGAAAAATGATATTAAATATTATCAATAATATATTGTTGACATGAAGCAAATTTAAGTGAATTTTTCAATAAATTATTGACGTAGATAAGTTTTCAGGAAATTCTTTTGTTAGAATGAAAAAAACAAACATTCTATTCATACATAAAATAAATACTTACAATATTTGAGTATATATAATGAAATGCTTAAGACTACGTATGTTCAAACATAGCTTATTAATTAGACTAAACTATTTGTGTCTATTATGATATGATGCTTATAAAAGCATATTTTACGCTTTATTGTGAACAGTTAATCAAATCAACTTGAGATATTTATAGTACATCTTTTAGGTAAGGAAATAATGTCTACAATAGTAGAGTTGTCAAAATGGGTCATAATCTGCGGGTTAATCTGATCTATCACGAGTTTGGGTCGAATTGGGTTTGAAAAATTGTATTTTTTTTATGCGGATCAGATTTCAACTCGGCTCATTTAAATCCGGCTCATGCGGGTTGAACCCGTGGTGGGTCGGGTTGATCCACCAACCCACCTACCTAATTTTATTTTATTAAAATTTAATTTTAATTTTATAAAAAAATATTTATTATTATTTTTCCTTGAAAAATTATTTAAGTTTCATATTTTCAAAATTAATTAAATATCCATTTTGGGAGTGAAATTTGTTTAGATTTGAATTATATAAAGTTTGTAATTTTTATTTTATTTTAAAACAATTGTAATTAAGTGAGCCAGTGAGCCAACCTGTGGTGGGTCGGGCCGCATTCGAATTTTTTTGACTCGCTAATAAATTAGCCTGGTTGAGTTGACTCACTAAGTGATCAATCCGTGATAGGTCGGATCGAATCGAATTGGATTATCCGATTTGAGCTCTAGTTATGAGTTAGTATAATATGTAAATTTTATTCAAATGCATTAACTATTTTTAAAATTTTTAAGGCTTATTATTTTAGTTTTGTTATTTATTTATTTATTTTATTCAATGTAGTCTCGATACTAATAAAAATTGTATTCATTTGCCTATTTAAAAACGTGACTATGTGATGATTTTTCATTTAATTAATAATAAAATTGTCAATAAATAAATATTAACGATTTTAATTCACATATATAATCTATAATCAACTTATAATGACAATTTCAACCACACCTTTGGTGGGTGTTTTAGGGCATCTAATGATGTAGCTTTCATTGGCAGCTGTCTCATCTAATTGAATTTGTTATTTATGAGCGACAACTAGATTGATCATGATATTAATAGTTACAGATTGGCAGCATAACCTTTTAGCCACTGAGAGAGGATGACCTCCCCAAATAACTTTATCACTTACATATGTTATTATGAATGAACATAAGTATGAGAATTTGAGAGATTTGAATTTCATAGTTAAATATGGAGAGATATTATATTTGTATATGAATGAATAAATATAATAAACAGATTCTTTTATTAATAATTAAGTAGTTTTAAAAATATTTTATAATCAATTATTATATATTATAATAAATTATTATATTATAAAATATTTTCTATTAATGTTATGGAGATATTTTATAATATTTTTAAAGTATGTAAAACATATATTTTAGTTTAGCCTTTGTGAAGCATTTAACTTCTTATTTTAATTTCACATTAATACGAAAGTTAAAATAAAATATAAAGTGTCAGTAGATTTCATTGATTCTATGAGATTTTATTGAGTCGTAACAAGTGAGAATAACAATATAAAGACATGCATTTTTTTAAGGATTAAATGTACTTTTTTTTTAACTTAGACAAGAAATTAAAATTTATCTATATTTTAAATTTAGATATTATTTGGTTCTAAAATTTAAAAAATAAATAAATATTGTCATTTTAATTCAACAATATAAACTTTTTCTTTATACGTTAAATTGTGTTTCAGATTGACATTTAAATTAACGGGTCAAATAATATAAACAATTTAAACAATACGTGCAAAAAATTTCATGCAATTGGGTTAAAAGGGTTATACTTATTGTGTTTTTAAAGTTTAAGAACCAAATTGTATCAAAGTTTGAATATGGACGAATTATAATTTTGTGTCCAAGTTTAGAGACTAAAAATATATATTTAATCTTTTTTTAATTATTAATTTTAATTATTTATTTGATCATTTTGTGTAATGTTTTTAAGTTATATCTTTGTTAAAAAAATACTATTTGTTAAATATGTAAATAAATTGAGTTATAAGAGTCATTTCACACAACAATTTATTAAGACAAGAATAAATAAAGAAATGTATTTAGAATAAAGTAATAAGTATGTTTTTATAAGTTGATGTATAGATTAGTTTATACATATACAAAAATGTTTTGTAATGATATTTCTTAATTAGTAATTTGGTTTCAATATTTAGATCTAGAGCTGGCAAAACGGTAACCCGGCCCGACTCGGTCCGGCTCACCACAGGTTGGTCACTTAGTGAGCCAATCCAATCCGGCTCATTTATTAACGAACCAGAAAAAGTTGAATCCGGCCCTACCCACCACGGGTTGGTGGGTAAACGGATTGACTCACTAGCCCATTTAATTACATCTTTTTAAAATAAAAAAAAATACAAACTTTCTTTAATTTAAAGATTTTCCTTGACCCTTGATCCTTGTTATTGTTGTAACCATTGACCCTTGTTCTTGTTGTCTCCAAATTCACTGATAAAGATTTTCCTAATATCAGAACAATTCCGACAATCAATAAAAAAATATTAGTAAAAAAAAAAGAGAACTACTACTCAACAACATCAACAAAAAATTAATAGTTTAATCTGTAATATAATTTTCCAAATGAAAGATATCAAAAAGAATTTGTTCAAATAATGTATACTCAAATTGTTTAAATAAAATGAACAAAATCTAATACAAGCATGTCAGAACATGAAAAAAAAAATCATTCCATGTCTTCAAATCCCCCAAAACAAAAAACAAATTTGCAACCCCCTATTTTTGTCATTATAGGGTTTTTGAAAAAAAAAAAAAAAGAGAAGTGAGAAACAAAAATGTGGAGAAAAGAGAAGAAAAAAGGAAGGGTGTTTTACCTGCTCCTTGAAGAATTTCAGTGAAATGAGGGTGAGAGCACCGTAAAATGAGAGCAGGTACGTGAGAGTGATTTGTGAGAGCAGATATTACTTTTTTGGTATACACAGTGAGTGAAGAGAGTATTTTATTTTTTAGGGTTTCATAAATAAAATAATAAATTAAAAAAATAAAATTAGGTAGGTTGGTTGGTGGGTCAACCCGGCTCACCACGGGTTCAACCCACATGAATCGGGTCTAAATGAACCGGGTTGAAATCTGACCCGCATATAAGTGGGTTGTATTTTTCAAACCCAACACAGCCCGAACTCATGACGGGCCGGGTTGACCCGTGGAATGTGACCCATTTTGACGGCTCTATTTAGATCTATAATTTACTTTGGCTTTACTTTTTATTTAATTGAGTTTCAATGTTTTTTATTAGAGTCAATTTCATCCATTATATTAAATTGACATTTGAAAGGTGTCATATGTTAAATTAGAAAAGTGATAAGGTAAAAATATACATGACATATTTTAAACTATGTTAATACTTATTTAAGGAAAGAGATAAATTAAGTATTTTTAAAAGTTCAAAAAATCACAATGAGTCTTTTTTAAATAATAAAAACTCAATTAAGTAAAAAAACATTATAAAAAATTAAATGAATGTAAAACCTAAATATGTAAACTAAATTAATAATTAAATCTTCTTTTTATTTGTAAAGTTGAAGTTGTTAAATAAACTTAGACTTCAAAAGATTGTATGAGAGACTTGTATAACAATTGGAATGTTCTAAACAATGTAACCTAGCAACGTAATTAAATTAAAACATCACTTGATAACAATCTACATGTTGCAAGACATACATTTAACATAACATTGTAGAAAAAAAAAATGCAAAAGTTTATCTCGAAATATGCATTGATACATTGTGTAAATTAGACTTAATATTTTTGAATATAATGTATTTTATTATAAAATATTAACTTAGAATTATTAATATAAGTAATTATGAATTAAATTTAAAACTTTGAATAATTATGAATTAAATTTGAAGATTTAAACCTTTTAGAAGCAACAAACACAAAAAGAAAAGTTAAGACTATATATAAATTTTATAAATTGTAGTGTAATGATTTTAAGTTATATTTTTTTAGAAACATTATTTGTTGAATATGTAAATAAATTGAGTAATATGAGTCATTTGACATGATAAACAATTTAAGATAAGAATAAAATAATAAGTATGTTTTTGATAAGTTGATGTATAGCTTATATATATGCAAAAATAATTTATAATAATATTTTTTAATTAGTAATTTGATTTTCATATTTTACATTTATGATTTATTTTGGTTCTAATTTAATGAAAGATATAAACGGAATCTTTTTTAAAAAATTAAAAAATTATAATGAGTCTTTTATAAATAATAAGAACTAATTAAGTAAAAAAATTAGAAAATAAAATGAATGGAAAACCTGAATATATAGACTAAATTATTAATTAAGTCTTTGTAAAGTTAGAGTTGTTAAATAAACTTGAAGATGGACTTTAAAAGATTGCATGAGACTTGTATAACTATTGGAATGTTCTAAATAATCTACATGTTGCAAGACATACATTTAACGAAACCATGTAGAAAAAATCGCACAAGTTTACCTTGAAATATGTATTGTGTAGATTAGACTTAATATTTTTAAATATAATGTATTTTATTATAAAATATTAACTTAGAATTTAAATATAAGTAGCTATGAATTAAATTTAAAGTTTTGAATAATTATGAATTAAATTTGAAGATTTAAACTTTTTAGAAGCAACAAACACAAAAAAAGTTATGACTGCATATAAATTTTTTTATAAATTGTTGTGTAATGATTATAAGTTATATCTTTGTTAGGAGTATTTTTTATTTAATATGCATATAAATTGAGTTATTTTGCATAATGGATAATTCAGGAAGACGAGATAAAATATTAACTAAGTATGTATTGATAAGTTGATTTATAACTTATAAGTATATAAAAATGATTCTTAAATTTTTAATCAGTAATTTAGTTTTTATATTTATATTTATGATTCACTTTTATTTTAATATATTTTTCTTCAATTGAATTTCAATTTTTTTTAATATATTTTTCTTCAATTAAATTTCAATTTATTTTAATAAAGTTAATTTAGTCTATTTTGTTAAATTGATATTGACAATATTTAAAAGGTGGTGTTAGACTCAATTAAATATATTAGAAATTTTATTTTTGAATATATAATGTATTTTATTTTAAAAAATAATTTAGAATTATAGATCTAAGTAGTTAAGAATTAAATTTAAAGTTTTGAATCATTATGAATTATATTTAGTTTTAATCTTTTTACAATCAACCAACACTAACAAAAGGTTATCATTATGCATATAAAAATGTACAAAATTGAAATTATTTATTAAAATTTAAAACAAAAGACATGAACAGCAAGATTCGAACCTGCGCAGGCAGAGCCCACATGATTTCTAGTCATGCCCAAAAACCACTCCAACATGTCCACTACTTTGTTAATTATTTTCCAAATAAAAAATATAACCGTATGGTAAAACACTTTACTATTATTCTGGAAAAAAAAATTGGCCGGAAAATATTTGGTTGCAGCTTTGGAATATAGCTTCTGGTCACTTCATCTCCAGTGAATTATTATTTGGATATTTTCTCGAGAAAAGTTAACTTCCGGGAAAGTCAAGCCGCTCCTGTAATTCCAATTCGGAACAAGGGTAAGCGAGCTCCATACTTCTTCTTTTTCATTTTTTTCTTATAGATTTTTGTAGAGGACATTCGCTAGGTTAAATTCGCGGATTGAAAAGGCGGAAAAAAAAAATTAAAGCAACTTGCTTGATCTTGGCGTTCTCGATGCAATCAGAATCGCTATCGAAAAAGGTTTTGGTGCTCACGGAGGAGGAGGGGGAAGAAGAAGAGGAAGATTGCCCAAGCGTTAGGGTAGTGATTGTTGGTTACCGATGATTCCTCCGAGGCGGAAGAAATGGACCGAGGCCGAGGAGAAAACCCTAATCGACAAGTACGGGGAGATGGTGGCGGATGGTTCGCTGGCGAAGATGCGGACTCGCGAGAAGAAGTTCAAGCCGATTGCTTGTTACGTGAATTCGGTGCACCACGTGCGCGATCCCGTGGCGTACCCTTGGCAGTGGAGTTGGAAGGACGTTTCGACTAAGGTGCAGAACATGAGGCACCAGTATCTACTGGTGAAGCAGAAGATCAAGAGGCCTGAGTTTTCGGGGTCCGGAGGAGGTGATTGTGATGATGGGAGTGAGTTTGATTGGGTGGAGGGGCTTACTCATTGGTCTAACTTTCTAAGGTATAAGGATGTGTTTGGGGATGTTGCACTTGTTGTTGGTGGTCATGGTGGCAATGAGTTGATGGCAATCGAGGATGGGGATCACGGGGATCACCACGAGGATCATGGAGATGGGTTTCTTGCTGGTGCTGGGGGGATGGACATGGTTGAGTTTGGGCAGATGGGTCATTCTGGGGATGGGGATTTTGGGGCTGCTATGGATGGTGTTGACAATGAGGTGATGGGGTTGGGGTTTGAGTATGAAGCGGAGGAAGGGGAGGTGAATTACAATGGGAGTGGTCGGGAGAGGGAAGATGCGGCGGAGAATGGTTTTGTTTTTGAGGAGGAAGGGGAGGTGAATGGGTCAAGTTTGAAGAAGAGGAAGGTGGTAAAGGGGATGGAAAGGAAAGTGTGGCGGATTCTTGGTAACCAACTGGGACAGTTAAGGGAAATGGAAGCGCGGTTTGAGCAGCGTGAGGTGGAGAGGGAGCGTGAGAGGCAGAGGAGGGAGAACTTGCGAGTGGAGCTTGATAAGCAGTGGGAGAAGAAACTGGAGGAGAGGGAAAAGGAGAGGGAGGAGAGGGACAAGGAAAGGGACAAGCTTAGGAGGCAGAGAATGACGGAATGGGAAGCTATGGAGAAGGAAAATGAAGAGATGGAAAGAAAAAGAAGAGAGGAAGAATTGATTCATGAGAGGGAATGGGAGGAAAGAATGAATTGCAGGAGGCTAGAATGGAAGAAGAGGGTTGACGAGATGCTAAGCCAGCACCGAGCAGAAATGGGCCAGATGCAGACTCGGTTTCTTCATGAGCAACAAAATCTTACTAGCCAATTGCTTGGTCTATTCTCTCAATGGCCTGCCCAACCTGCTGGCCTATCTGATCATACTAGTGCCAGCAACCATTATCTTTCACAAATGATGCAAAATTTGCATCATGTGAATGGAATTGTTCATGGTGACACTAGGGTCGAGGGAGATAATCAAGAAGATCAATTCATTGTTGATGGATGATGTATCCCTTCTGCCATTTTGCGCATCTCTCTATGCTGGGGAATCTGGAAACATTTCTGTCACAAGAAGTGTCAAAAAAGTGCACATAACTGTTGAATGCATTTTTCATTGTACTTTCTTCAATTAAGTATGATTGTATACCATGTAGTTTATAATATTTTAGTGTAACTAATTGATATAAATAATGCTCTTCATTTCTTGTTTTTCTCTGTACCGAACTATGAAGCCGAGTGTAAAGGTAACGGTTGTTGTCCAGTGCATGTTTTAATGCTTCTATTCACACTTTCTATAATTTGAAGCCTATAATATGTTTCATGCATTCAAGGACTAATTTTCAGTTTGATTTTTAATGTGCTATTCAGCCCTTTATAATGCTTAATGAAACAGCAAATGATATCTAGACTTGTTCGTCCTTTGTTACTGTTTCCTGTTACACTTTAACTGAGTTCATATCCTGTATTTTATCCAAATTTTAACTATAAGGCAATCTTGGCCTTGTTTAACCATTGTGCATGTGTCAGATGTGTATTAAATGGGGTTCTCAAGGAGTAATGAAATTGAGAGGTGTATTTAGATTTACATTTACTTGTCCTTTTTCTTCCTTACTTTTATACATAGTTAACTTGTACACTGCCATGTTCTCTTTGTAATCGTTAGTTACTGGTGTTCTTCATATTTGGATTTTCTTGTGTTGATTTCTAGTTTTGTTTTGCAAGATTATGGTCAGGAGACATGAATGAAGTTGATTGGTAACTTAACTGGAAACTTTTGTATAATATTTTTTAAATTGATATAGCTCATCTCGTCGTACCCTAACAGAAAATACTCTCAGCATTCACCCTTGTTATACCAATACCCAAGTCAAGTGATTGGGGCTGACTATTAGCAAACAATACCTATTCATAACTATCTGTCCCGTTTACTGGAGTTTCACATTCTTTGCTAGTTTTTTAACTGCAAGACACAATTGTTTTATTTTACAGTTACTGACATCAACTATCGGTTTCGACTTTTAACTTGCAACCATGTTTATCCCTGTTAAATGTCGCCTAATGATAACTTTTGGTCTTCTCTCATATTATCCTAACTTCCCTATACTTCTTGGGGTAGAAGTTTCCATTATTTTTAAAAGTATAAACAAACGTTTCAGTTTGGGTAAAATTTCATAACAAACATAGAAAATTCATTGAAATTTGTTTTTTCCAGAAGTTAGGCCAGAGAGCTTGAACTTGTTAGAAAGTTGAGGTATGTTAATTTTATATTAAAATAACAAGTTATTTTATGTACATAGTTTTTTATGCAGGTAAACATATATGCTGTTAACTTGTAATAAATGATAAAAATATACTAACTCCCAATTCCTAACTAGAATATAGTTTGGAGAGCTCCACCTGAAGGCCGTGGTTATTATTTTTAGATCAGTTATGCATAATGAAAGCCCCATCCGAAGATTTAATAAATTTCTTTGGCTTTACAATTTTTGGTTGCGACAAGGGAATTCCGACAATTGGCAGCTTTGTGGTGTTATTTTTTAACGAACTTTTTCATAAAGGATTTTTAAGAGAAAAAAAAAATTAACTATTTTAGAAGTTAATTTAATTTATAGAAATTGTGTATAATTTATTAAAAAATTTTTTTTTTAATTCGGAGATAAACTAGTTTTAACCTGTGGGAATTTTATTTATTTTATTTTATAATTTTTTCTTGAAATTCTTATTGAAAAGGATGATTCTGGAAGGACTAACTGTCTTGTTATCTCTTGCTATGGTTGGCAATTGTATTAACATGAATGACACGCATGTCCATATAAAGAATTGAAGAAATCACCGCGACTGGTTTTGATTTATCTCTCTGTCTGTTTGAAGCAGTTGAACAAAGCTCCCGATGTCAGGGTGCAAATTTGGAGACAGAGTAGCAGGAGCAGCAGACACACATACACTAAAGCAACTTTTTGGTAGCTTTTTAGGATTTCTTTTCAGGCCTTTCCAAAATCTGTTGGAAATGTTTTTTTATACCTCAGCAGTTGCTGTTTTTTTTTTTTTTTCTCTTTTCCATTTAGTGTGCTATTTTAATTTAGGATAATGATACTTAGACAACTTTTTTTTGACAACATTTGAACATCATTTATGTGTCGTTCTGTGATTGGTCCATGGTAGTGTTTATGATTATTATTATTGATTGTTGAGTAATTTTGGACCAATCACAGAATGACACGTAAATGATGTTCAAATGTTGTTAAAAAAATGTTGTCTAAGTATCATTATCCTTTAATTTATTTAGTTAATCCTATGCTTGCTTGCGCTTGTTGTCCGATACAACTGTTTTTATCTTGCTTGTTGGTTCTTCATCCATGTTACTCTCGGATTTCGTTTATCTTTCCTAGTTATGCTTTGATCTCTTGTGTGTTCTCTTATGCTTGTTTACTTCTACTAAAGAAGCTCTAATCCAGTGTTTTCCAAGTTCTTAAACTTGATTTTCAGTCACTATTGTTGCACTGGCACTGTGTTCAACACTGGGTTAGAGTAGTTGTTGTTGACTTCTCCTTTTAATATTTCTTTTACACTTCAGTCTAAGCATGTATTTCATCCAGTCTGCATTGCATTTTACATACCAACTTTTCACTTTAACATTCTAATTTTAGTGATGTGCATGTTCACTGTTTTGCTCTTATGTTTGGTTTCATCTAATACAATTTCTTTTTATTGTTTTCACTTTATATGTGTTTTTCTGTTTCATGTGCCTTTAACTTCTATCGATTGATGTTTGTTCATGTTAGTATTCATCGTCTGATGGGTTTTTTTTTTCTTTTGGTTTCATCTAAATGGTTTTACTGTTTATCATCTAATGGTTTTTACTGTTTAACGTCTAAGATTTTTGTTCATCTTCTAATGGTTTATTTTTGTTTCGTCTGATTGTTTTACTGTCCATCGTCTAATAGTTTTTATTGTTCATCATTTAATGGTCTTGCTACTGTTCATCGTCTAATTCTTGTTTTTCAACTTTTATTTTATAGCTTTCTCAACTTAACTTTTTCTACTTTCAATTGAGTTTTTCAACCCTCAAATCTTCTTTTTAAACTCAATCAACTTTTATTTTATAGCTTTCTCAACTTAACTTTTTCTACTTTTATTTTAAACTTAATCATTGGACTTGAATTTCTTGAATTGACTTAGGTTGAATTTTATGCTACATTATGTTGTTGAAAAATAAGAGCCTGAGGTTGATCTAGAAGTTGTCCACTTTTTTTCTCAGCAATCTCATTTTATTGAAGTGTTTTGACAACTCATAATAATACCTTCTTTTTTACAAAAGAAAATAAGTCCATGGTTAAGGTAATTTTTGACATTATCAAATTTGATCTTCTTAATGTCAACACCAAACTAATTTTTTTATCATGGAGAAAAAATGTTGTATCACATAATTGACTTTGGATTTTTTTTAGTAAGAAAACTCATGTGACACGAGTACAATCATCTCCAAATATAAGAAACCAACACACACTAGAAACATTTGGGATAATTAAGAGACTCCACACATCAATATAAGTTAAATAGAAGGAAAAAATGTGTGTATTATTATTGGAAAAGGAACACGTTTATGCTCACACACTTCACAATCGAGACTTGTCACATTTAATTTGCTAAAAAGGAAGGAAATAACAATTTTATGATCCTAAAAAAAGGATGTCCAAGGCGACAGTGATGCAGGAAGATCTTCTCCTTATTGGTCTTTATTGAATCAGAGAAAAAAAAAGGTGTTGTTTTTCAGGTTTGGTGGCAGATTTGGATGGTCCAAGTAATACTAGACATTCCATTCTCTAGCATGTCCAATCTTCCTCCTTGAGTACTTATTCTGTAAAATACAAACATGGTCATAAAAAATAACATTATATGAGAGATCTTGTATGAGTTTTTTTTATGAAAATCAAACTGACAAACAATTTAGGAATATGAAGGACATTTTTAAGGGTTATGGATGGACTTATTTTTAAGGGTTTATCATGTTCAAGTGCACGAATACAAACCTCAACACAACTAGCACAACCAAAGTTACAATCCCTACACCAACACCTACAACCCTAGTTATAAAGACCAACAAAACCTTAGATATAAACCAACATAGCCAAAACAATAAAAGGGTTTTTTTCCCCTCAATAATAAAACTATCAGCAACCAATAAAGCACACAAGAATGTCACTACAATCACATTGAGGAATGGCAAGGAGCTATAAGAAGATACTCATAATAAAGGAAAACTCTATTAGCCAAGAGTTGCAACAACAACAACCATTACCGTAGGCATAACTAATGTCATCGCCCTTCCCATCAAGAGTTGCAACAACCTTTAAGAAAGTAAAGGATGAGAAAGAGTTGATGGATATCTTTAAGAAAGTGGAAATTAACATTTAACTACTAGATGTAATCAAGTAACTCCTTAAGTATGTGGAATTTTTAAAGGAGCTATGCATATACACAATTGTTAATGTCTTACTAAATTTGGGAGCTTTCATCAATGTCATGTCAACTGCGATGTACCAAATGTTATTCCTTGAAAACTTAAAACCAACCAATTTGGTGATCCAAATGGTAAAAGAAAAAGCACAACTCAAACTTTGGAAGTGGTAAAGATGTGTTGGTAAAAAGTAAATAGGTTAACTTTTCCAATTGACTTCTACAATTCTCGATATGCATGATGATCATTCAATGCATCGAAAAGACACAACACCAATGAGACATAAACTCAACTCACACATAAGGGATTGATACCACCTCAAATCCAAAACCTTAAGGTAATGAGTTTGTGGGTCTTTATCCTTATATGATGCTCAACTTTATCATTTTTATTCAATGTGAAACTTAGACTCAAGCATCATCTAAAGCTTTATTCCTCCGTCACCTAATGATTATTACCCCTCATATCATTTACTTAGTATAATTACACTCAACATCTAACTAATGTATTATAACCCTTTGTCTATACTATGTAATTGCATCCAACGTCTGTCTTGTCCAATTACACCTTTGTTCCATCATTTATTCTAACTCTGCCTTTCAAGCTAACTATCAAACATAACATCTAGCCAATTTAAATTACACACTTCATCTACTTATCTTCTAATACACATATCTTCTTATGCTTCCACAAACACAATCTTCTAATACTTAACGTTCCCACACATGAGTAGTATTTTGACCCTAAGTCTAAGCTCTACTTAGCTATATCGAAAATCATTGTGTATGTTCGGCTGACCTAAACCACTTGTCTGATCCTCCCTTGAGTCTCAACTCAAGTGCCTCAGTAGTTTCGACCCCAACTCCAACACCACTCAACCTTCTTGAGCTTCTTGCTCACCTTGGTGATTTTGGCCCTAGGTTGGGCATTACTCAACCCTAACCCGCACATACACTAACAAATCTAATTCTCCATAGTATGAGTTCAGAACTATCTACCTCATTAGTCGTCTAATGGTACCTTGTCTAGTGACCCACTAGATTACTCGTCAAATCGATCTGGTTGTTTAATACATGGGGTCGTCTAATGACCAAGTTGTCTAATAGTCCAAGTCGTCTCATGACCTAAGGTCATCTAATGAGTACCAAATTTGGTTTAACCCATTTGATTAACTCTTGTTCATCAGATATACTTTCACTCATGGTATCTTGTTTGGCCTTACATTTAAAGGTGGTGCAATTACACAAATAAACCAAGAAAATAATTATTGCAAGATCAACAATGAAATAAAAATTTGTTACTCTTGAAATGATTGAAAGTTAAGTTGAGTGATTGAGAAATTTCCTATTAAATATTCTATTAAGAATGAAATCAACCGTATTAGTGTTGATATATTATGATTTCTAGTTAATAATAATTGTAGTTAAAAACAAGTCTTTTATATATATATATATATATATATATATATATATATATATATATATATAAAGATTCACACAATTGAAATATAATTTGATAAAGTAATTGATGAGGAGTTAAGAATTTTCATTGATTATATTAAGTTAAAACAAAATCTAATTATCCTTTGATGAAACCCTTAGAGAAAAACAAGAGTTTAGAAATATCAAGAAGAATGAGACTCAACTCAACTAAAAATAAAAAAAAGTCATATAACAAGAATATTGAAATGTACTTTGATTAATTAATCCCTAACATAAACTAAGTGATTTTTTTTATTCATATAATTTATTACATAAACTACATTATGTAGGGTTGGTTTATATAACTTGTTATTTTTTTTTTCTTTTGTAATATATGGATGATTGAAAGCACCGAATATTGCCTAGTTTATTTTCTTTCGAAGAGTTTGCATACCAAGACACTTTATATATCTTGTAAGTGTATAAAAATGATAGTGAGCCTCACAAGTATGATGCTACGAGTCTCATGTAGACTTTTTGTGCATGTTTCAGTTCAAACTCTTCTCAATTTCCCCTTGCGTGTGCGATGAAGAGGTCTAAGCCATTTGCTTTATTTTTTTTTCTATCTTTTATTAATAATATCAATCCTTTTATTAATGTAAATCTTTATCTGTTTTTCTATTGGGCTATCTTGGTTCCATGTGGGATCTTGTCCTCCACATCTCACTTGTTGGACATGGTAATGTTAGGGCGTGGTACGTTCTATGTTATCTTTGCACACATTACTTCATTCTCTTATGTAACGTTCACCCTTAGTTGGTGCCAGATACATGTCCGTAGTAGGAATGTGTAAGTGTCTAGATCATGTTTGCTTTCTCAAGTAGTTTGAAGTTATGTGATTATTGAAATACCATTCATGAAGTTTATTGTTGTACCATAAATACTTACATAACATATTGCAGACAAGTCTCATCAATGCCCAAGAAAATAATTGTTTTCACTACAAAATTTTTAAATTAACCAACAAAAAAGTAAAAGGAATATATTCCAAATTGTGCATAATTTGTATTTATACTTATTATTTTGAATTACAAATTCGAACTTACCTCGTTAGAAATATAATTTGCTTCATTGAAAAAGACAATTTCAAATTACATAAGAAGAACATGTGTTGGGAACTACCCTATCCAGACGTCATATACATTTTCTTTTACTTCTAAACTGCTAGATCCATACATATTTACAAATTATATAATCCTAAAACTTTCCCAACTATAATTAATCATACTTTTTGACATTTTCCTATAGTGTAGGAAGAAGGGGGTGAGAAAGCAAAATCATACTTTTAGAATATGTTCCTAAAGAGAACTATGTTCTAAAGAGTGAACTCAAGAAACATTATAAAGGGAGTTTAAAGAGTCTTTTAAAACATTTTTGCAATACAACATTTTAATAATTTTTGCAGGGTTAAACGATCTTTAATAATTGTTAGACGTTTGTATGTTTAATAAAATGTTTAGAAAAATATTTATAAAACAAAATAATAACACACATATTTTATACAGGTTCGCTCCAGTTTGAGTTGTTTTCAGTTTTCTTTTAAGACCTCTTAAGGAATTATACTAATATTTAATAAAGATTACACGAGTTTTACCACTCTTGATTTACAACGAGTATTAATCGCTCCTGGTGTCAACATTAGTCAACTAACTATCGTTTAACTCAACTGAGCTAAACATCAAGTGTTTTAATTCAATTATGAATTTTTATGATTACAAAAAATGTTTTTCAAATAAGTACGTATTTGATAACTCTTAAAGAGAGAATAAGTTTTCAATATAAAGCAAATTTGAAACACTTGTAAAGATTTTCTCTTTAAATGAAAGTGTTAGACGATGTAGAGAAAGAGGGATAGTGTAAGAACAAGCTTGTTTATATGCATGTATTAATTGTCTTCTCTTCATGCAATCATTTATATATAACCTTCTTCGAGAAAGATATGTTACATTGAGATTGACTTCCATGTAGACTTTGTAGCCTTTTTAGGTAGGTAGTCAAACTCAGATCTACGTTGCAGAGCTATTGTGCTTTATCATAGCTTTGACAAAAGTAGGTTGTACAATTCTACGCTTGAAGCTTTAAGGAAACATTATCCATAATGTCTTCCTATCTCTTAACGTCTTTATTGATCTTATGTAGGAATTTGAGTAAACTCTTTGTACTTTCATGATCTGCACAAATAAAAGAACAAAACATATAGTAAAGAAGGTAATTTTTGGTACATGCAATAAATGTTTTAAATGTTGGTAAATGTCGACTCGTGTTGATAGAAACATTGTTTAGGAAACAAAGCGTTTAATATATAATCTTTATACAATGTAAAATGTTAAAAGCTTATTTTATAAAACTATTTTTAAGTTACATCATTTAGAAAAAATTTTTAGATGATTATTTTCTTTTAAATGATCGTTTAAACACTGTTTAAATATAAAATTTTAAACTTCAGTGTTTATTTAAGCATACACTTAGACATTTTCTTTTGTTAGACACTATTTGTTTAAAATTGTCTTTTAGTCTATATATGTTAAAATACACTATTTTTATTGTTAGATATATTATATTTAGTTTATATTTATCTTTTATTTTTAGTTAGTTTATTATTATTTCTTATTTGTATTTTGAGCTTAGCCCATATTTCTTCTATTATAAATAGAGGACCCTATGTGTATATTCAACACAAGGGAGATTAATCCCATATATAATTTTTATTATATTCAACATGGTATCAGAACCAGGTTCTTTTAGTAAAAAAAGAAGAAGTTTCTAGTGCCTCTGCCACTACATCTGCCATTGTCGACGGTGGCGCCACCTACTGCCGGCTGCGGCGCCGTCGTCTATCGCTGTCACTATCAGAGTTCAAGTTTCGACTGATGATCACATGGTTTTGATCGTCTCGACTAAGCGACTACCATGCCATTAACGACGCCTTCAATGGAGTTCCTTTTAAAGTAATGTATTTGCTCCCTTTTTTCGTCGTGCATTGTGGCATGTTTGGTAGTTATTCAGAGCATCGAGTTGTTCTTTTTCTTTTTCAGGTGTCTTGATTGAAGACTTTTTTATTTTTATAGTTTCTCTCTCCTGTTCATCCATGACTTCTTCTTCTGCTGTCTCTTCTGACCTCTCTTTTGTCACCATTGCATTTGACCCGTCCATATATGTTTTTTTCCCATGGAAAAAATGGTTTTGTTAGTTTATTTATAGCCGTGGTGACTCTCCAACAATTACCTCTTTATCCACAAATGGCATTCCTCAAGGGCGATTTGCAAGAAGAGATTTACATCGAGCAACCTTCCAGATTTGTTGTTCAAGGGGAGTCTTCTGGTTTGGTATTTCATCTTCTATGTCATCTTGCGAATCATTATCAATTTGATGTCACTCAAGTGCAGAAACAGATATTTTCACTAAGTCTTTATGGATTATTTTAATAACAAGCTTAGTATATACAATTTGTATACATCAGTTTGAGGGAAAATGTTAGATATATTATATTTATCTTTTATTATTTCTTATTTGTATTATGGACTTATCCCATATTTCTTCTATTATAAACAGAGAATCCAATACATATATTTAACACAAGAAAGATTCATATCATACATGGTTTTATTATATTCAACATTTATAAAACATAATTTAATAGACAATTTATTTATAAATTTTTATTTGATTTATTTATTAAACTTTAAATTAGGAAAGTTTCGTTGAGATGAGATAGTCTTGTCTTAACAAATTGATATGAAAAATGTTGGTTTTTAATAAATAATTTTGAATGTGATATTTTTTAACATCTTTGGGTTTATTATTGAAAGAATAAATAAATTCATGTGATAGTTTTATAATTAAAATTCGAAGCAAACTCCTCTATAAATTTTTTTTCTCATATATATATATATATATATATATATATATATATATATATTAATAGTTGGTGAAAAAATAAATGGCAAGACGAAAACAATGGATAAGTGCGAGTCAAATTTCATTGCCATCTTGAATAGATTCTACTAGAAGAAAGAATCAATCGATTATTCCAAATTTTATATAGTTTTCAACGGTGGTTGCTGTTGCGAACTACACACGAAGAGTCTCTTGGAGAAGAGCAATGTTGAAGAAGATGTTGCGGAGTTCCAGTTCCAGAGGAGGATTAGGAAACAATAGGAAGGAGATGATAGTGGCAGTGATATTTTTTTGCTTTTGCTTAGTAACAATCGAGTATGGAGTAAGAGTGACGGAGGCAGAAGAGTATTTCAAACCGTTCAATGTCACCTACGACCACCGCGCTCTCATCCTCAACGGCAAACGCCGCATCCTCATTTCCGCCGGAATCCACTATCCTCGCGCCACTCCCGAGGTCTTAATTCCTCATCTTAATTTAACTCTTCACCATGGATGAACTGTAATATAACAGTAAGATGAAACCGCAACTTAACTGAATCATTGAAGTTTTCTCTCTCCTTTGTTTTCTAACTTTCTCTCTCTGTTTAATTGAGTTCTGTTAGAGCTTGTTTGCTCTGTTTGATTTTTTGCTATTGTTTCATTGCCTCCATCAACCTA
This sequence comes from Vigna reflexopilosa, assembly GCA_027742785.1. NCBI lineage: Eukaryota > Viridiplantae > Streptophyta > Magnoliopsida > Fabales > Fabaceae > Vigna > Vigna reflexopilosa. The sequence goes on along the minus strand of CM050911.1, from coordinate 47,946,947 downwards.
GATCGTTCTCAAAAGTCAATTTAGAAACTAATGCTGTTTTTTTTCTCAGCATCGTGAATGAGCTTTTGAAAAAAAAAAAAACAAGAATTCGATAATCATGAACATCCGAGATTTTGCATTTCGGCATTTTCTGCACAAGTGAGCTTGTGTTTTGAATTTCATATTTGTCTGCATAGAAAATTGAAAATTCTTCTGAAACTAAATCGACAAATTAATCACAATTCTTTTATCAGTCTCATTTAACTATAATAGGATATGGAAGTGTCTTATTGTGCATTTGGTATGATGTTAGATGTGGCCTGACTTGATTGCAAAGAGCAAGGAAGGTGGAGCGGATGTGATTGAAACTTATGTTTTCTGGAATGGGCATGAGCCAGTGAGAGGACAGGTGGAAAATTATATTTCTCCCCGCTTTCCGAGCAGTGACCTTGTCTTGTATCTTCAACTATGTATTTGATATTTTTTTATTAATACTAAAATATCAATTCCCTTTTCATTTAATGTGCTTGCACATATGCAGTATAATTTTGAAGGGAGATATGATCTTGTGAAGTTTGTGAAGTTAGCAGCAGCTCATGGACTCTATTTCTTTCTCCGTATTGGCCCTTATGCGTGCGCCGAGTGGAACTTTGGGTCTCAGCCTTTTTCATATATTATCGTTTAGCATTTTTTTTTTGCTTCTTAAATTTGAATGTTCCATATAGAAAAACAAGAGATTGCATGATGATAGTTAATTAATTACACTTCTAAACAGGAAAAATCCTCAATTAACTTTTATGCCATGCTTCAATTTTTACATCTTTTCTTGTTGAAAGTCCTTGTAGTAATGTTTTGGAGTGAGAAACAGTTTTCATTTAATCACTAAAATGGTGCAGTTTTATTTGGAAATTACTGATCTGGTTACCTTTTGTAAAAAAATTGGTAAATGGGTAAGTTGTGCTTTTAAGTAGAACTTTGATCCTTTTGTTTTTTGTTTATTTATTTTAATACTAAAGTTGTGCTTTGAAACAAGATTTTAGTATTTTTTTAATATAGAAATTGTGCTTTGAAACTTAATTTTAATATTTTGTTAATATAGAAGTTGTGCTTTAAATTATGATTTTAGGTTTTTTTAATGTGAAGTTATGTTTACAAGCATGATTTTTAGTGCAAATTAAATTACTCAAAAAAGAAAATCCAGAGTGAGGATAATTCCTGCTTCACAAAAAGGAAATAAACACAAACTTGTACAATGCTGGTATTATAATTGGTACTTGATGGGAACATAAGTTAAGTTTTTGTTTGTGATCAATACATGCTGATCTTGCCTGTTTCTGTATTTGGATATTGCCTGTTTTATATCACCACTGTCTTGATTTTTTTTTTATCATCATCATCACGGTCTTGATGCTACCCATCTGTTATGTATTGAAACCTGGGTTTAGTTGGAAAAATATGATTAGGGATTTCAGATTTTACGTCCCTGCTACACTCATAGATTCACCTGCTTCTTTTGATTTTGCTTGTGTTTTAGTTGTTTTCCTTTTGGTTTTTTTGCTCATTTGGGTATATTACACTCACCTCTTGTCTGCTTATTTCTCTTCAGCAAGGCTTATTTCTCTCTTTAAAAGTAGGTAAGTATTTGACAACTTGTTGATTGATTCATGAGCTATGCTTTTGCAGGGGTTTCCCAGTGTGGTTGCGTGATATCCCTGGTATTGAATTTCGAACAAACAATGAACCTTTCAAGGTGGACTGCTTTGTTGGTTGACATTAGTCTCTTTTTTTGTTTGTTTGTAAACAGACTTTTGTCATTTGTTTCTTGTTCTCCTTTTTTCATATGTGATTTTTATTCGTTTTTTTCAGCATTCTTAGATATGAACTGTGATTGACTTAACAACCATCTGTTCTTTATTGGGAAAAACTCAAATCTCACATGGGCTAGAATATTTAAGTAGGGTTTAGCACTAAACCCATAGTCCACGATTCTGGAGTTAGCCCACACTCCTCTTAGTGTGTGCACACGTTTTTATATCCTGTAATGCACCTCAATGTTTGAATCTAGGGGTGGGATTTTTGTGAACTCCTAAAGTCATGGAATAAATGTCAATGTAATTGGAAAGGATTGTGTTAACATGATTTTGATAGACTTTTTTTAAACCTAGGCGGAGATGAAGCGCTTTGTCTCCAAGATGGTGAATATGATGAGAGAGGAAATGCTGTTTTCTTGGCAAGGTGGTCCTATAATTTTGTTGCAGGTGGGAAAAATGTAGGTTTTGGTCATTATATACGTCAATTGATTTTATTTCATAGTCCTGCTAATGAAAAAATTGGCGATGAAATTACAACTGTCTCTATATTATTGTTTTAACTCATTGCATTTGTGTTTCTGTTGGATCCCAGATACTTGATAAACCTTACAGGTTATCATAGGAGAAAGAAGGATTAAATAACTGACAAATTAGTTTTTTATATTTGTTACTATTGGTTGAAAATCTTCTATTTTTCTGTTATAGATTATTGAGGAAATGTATTCTTTTATACAGTGTCCTGGTGAAACCAGGTAGGGGTTATAAAACTGAGTATGTGTAAAATGGAGTTTGGTGTATAAAAGGAGAGTGTTCCTTTGGGGGTAAACTCGTTTACCTTGGTCATTTTGTATTGTTGGATACTTGAGAAATAGAGGTATTTCAGTGTACTTTTTCTAAGAACAGGTAGGAGCTTTTGTTTTCAAGCAATAGTTTTGTAATTCAAGAAAGGAAGTCCTAACAGTTTCTCTGCTAGGTAGGTTTTATTTTTAGTAGGAGTGAACTGCTTTTAGATTATTGATAACTGAATACAACACTTTTCCTATTTTTGTCTTCTAATTTTTTCCATGTCTATCAGAATCACCTATCTAGGTGGTGTTATATGATACAGGTATCCAATATATAGAAATTGTATGCGATATTTTAGTTGTTGATGCTTGTTATGTGGTCCTTTTTCTGTATTGATGTATTCTGATTACCGTATCCAATTTTCAAATTACTTAGTTCTCAAACATATGGACACACTTAAATATTTCGTGTTAGATAACTATTGATTATGTTTTATTCTGTTATCTTGGAATTAGCTCATGCAAGTATTAAATATGATGCTTCCCTTTGTAGAAGGCAATCTTTAACTAAGCATGTGACTGGAATTTCAGATTGAGAATGAATATGGGAACATTGAGAGCTCCTATGGCAAAGGAGGTAAAGAGTATGTTAAATGGGCGGCTAAGATGGCTCTAAGTCTTGGTGCTGGGGTCCCATGGGTCATGTGTAGACAACAGGATGCTCCATATGATATTGTAAATTATATACCTTTCCACAATTGAAAATAACTGTCAGTGGCATTTACCTATACTTACTAAAATTAAAATGTGTGAAGGTCTCTCCTATAGATTTTGAAAAAATAACAGAAAGTGTAGTTAAAATATTCTGTGTTTCAAAAAACTAACAATTCATGTGGTTAATAAATCAATATTGTTGTTCACAGATTGATACATGCAATGCATACTACTGTGATGGATTTAAACCAAACTCTCATAACAAACCAACGATTTGGACAGAGAATTGGGATGGATGGTATGAACAAATACATCCTTCGAGGGACTACCTTTTAATATGAGCAATAGGGCTACTATTGTGACATAGCAAGGTGCAATAAAGGCCACAAGTAGCTGCCATAGAAGCTGCTATTCTCTTTCCTGAAACCCTATATTCAACCATAGTAATTGGCTCTTTTAGTGAAATGGAGTTCTATTGCCCTCAACAAGCAGTGGTCTTTGGCAGCAACCCGTGGCTCAGTTCTCACTTCTCAACATGTTAAATTGTCTACATGGTTCTCTGTACTCTGTATGCATGCTTGTTGTATATGTCTATATCACCTAGGGGTAGGAGAGATTCTAGTTCTTTATATTATATCTCTGATATGCTTACTTAGTTTGTCTAGTCCGATGGTTTTCTTTCAATTTTCTAAACAGAATTATCAGCTCTCTTGTCTTCTTTCTTTACTACAAGCTACTTCCCAATTATCCACTGTAGCATTTTAAGGAGGTGACTTCACTGGGCTACATTCGACCATTACCTCCTTCACTTTCTATATGTACTTCTTGCTTGTTCTCTAATTTTGTAAATTATGTGGTTTGGAGAAGTGTCGTAATAATAGGAAAGTATTTACTAATTGGCGTACCTGAAACAAGGACCTAAAAGGTATATGTCTGATTATACTTTTAACGACAATATAAATTCAACTTTACCAGTCAATACTCCACATTATATAAATTGCTTATAGACTCTTTAGGTTAGCCACTATGTTTGCATTTTGTGCTTCTGTATGTGTACTTGCATAAACCTATGTTGAACTTTTGATTGGAAATAGAAGGTAAAAGCAACAATATGTCGAGAGCTGATTCAGTATTTGACTGTGGCTATAAATAATTTGGTTGTCTCCAACTGATTTTGAAGGTATACACAGTGGGGTGAAAAATTACCTCATAGACCTGTTGAAGACCTTGCTTTTGCCGTTGCACGATTTTTCCAACGTGGCGGAAGCTTTCAAAATTATTACATGGTATACACATTTCATTCTTAGCTTCTTTGTTGTTCTAACCTGATGGTTGTCTCATGAAGGATTCTTGTCCAATGTTTGTATTGGAGGGCTTTTTATTATATTGTTGTTCTTTTGGCACATTTTGCTACATATGTTCCATGCTTCTATCTTACCTTACCTTTTCCATTTCTTGTTAATAAATTTGCTTTATATTTTGAACATCAAATTGAAACTTTTAGGCAAGAGAATGAACTACCCAAACAACTTTAAAAGTATATGTTAGATGAAATAATAAAAGAGGAGATTATATGTTAGAAGTTGGAGGGTTTATGTGAGAAGAAGTAAAAAGAGGGATGCTTAACTGTTTTAGACAGTTAAGAGGTGACGGGGGTCTAACCTGTATAAATAGCTAACTGTTAGTTGTGCAGAGTTAGTTAGTTGTTTTGTATAGCAATTGACAGGAATCCGTTATTCCTGAGGGGGGAGGTTATGCTCTCATCGAAACATATAGTGTATACTTTCATTCAATATAATAGTTGATCATTCTTTTCATCTGGTTTCGTGTGTTGTGTGCCTAATTGTTGTGCGTGAGTGGGTTCTTGAAAGAGGAACCTAACATTATAGCTGTAGGGTAGTTACGGGGTTTTATTAACTCAAAGGTATAAATATGGTTAATAGTAAATTATTAGGATAAAGGTATCTGATAGGTTGGATCAAGACAGGTTTGGCATTAAGAGGAGGGATAAAAATAATAATTGAAAAATGATAGTTACAAACCTCCTGTAGATGTTTTTTCTTTTCTTGTAACTAACTATTATAAATAGTTTGGGGTTGGGAGGAAATGGGATTGTTGGGGTATTCTAAGGAAAATAGGAGATTTTTGGAGTGAGGACGTCTCGAAAGTCCCTCAAGTGTGTGTTCTTCCTTTTTCTACCAAGATTGGGAGCTCTGATACCAACTTGAAAAAGAAAATGGTTTTATTATTTTCATTCAAGGTTATTACATTCTCCTTACCTCTATTTGTACCAATCTAATCTTCTAAATAGAGAAATAAGGAAACAAAATAATCTAGAAGATCATACACATGTTTTTCTAATTAGGAAGATTCTATAGATATTTTCTCTAATTGAGAAGATTCTATAGATATTTTCTCTAATTACAACAATTTTTATGGAACATAACGGGTTATCTCCATACAGAGAGATTGATCATAGAATACTTGTGAAGGTTGGGGTAGATCCCATTAATGTGAGGCCATATCGATACTCCTTCAAAAAAATGAAATTAAAAATGAGTAGCTAAAATGCTGTCTACACGGTTAATTTGGGTTAGTAACCATCCATACAAAGAGATTGATCATGGAATACTTGTCAAGGCTGGGTTGGATCCCATTAATTTGAGGCCATCGATGCTCACATCTTCAAAAAAATGAAACTGAAGAACTAGTAGCTGAAATGTCTATATGGGACATTTGACCAAGTAACAACCCATTTTCCAATCCAGTTATTTTAGTGAAGAAAAGAGATGGAAGTTAGAGGTTACATGTAGACTATAGCACATTGAATAATTACTAGACAAATTAAATGATTTTTTAAGCTTTTTGAAATTGAGTTAAGGGCAGGATACCATCAAATAAGAATTTATCTTGCTGATGAAGGGATAACTAATGCCCCTGCAACCTTTCAATGTGCCATAAACACCATTTTGAGACCTGTTCTTTGGAGGCATGTGCAGGTTTATTTTATGACATATTTTAGTTTACAAAAGACCTTGTAAAGAACACGTACAATAGACAAGTCTTGGATACTTTCAAGCAAAACAATTTTTTGGCAAAAAGAAAAAGAAAATGCAGCTATGGGAAAACTGAGATGGGTTCTATCGGACACATTTCCTAAACAAGAGTGTTTACATGCAGAAAATTGACACGGTTAAGAAGTGAACTTTAAGCCTAACTGAACCTCACAAAACTAGTTTGTATGGTGAGGTTTGCATTCACATATATACTCTAAATTGACTTTGTTTTTAGTCGATCTAGGACTTTCAACACACCTCCGCTCATGCCGAGATATATACATCTCGTGTTTGGGACCAAACATTAATGAATGGTCCGATAATGGGTGGAATGATTTGCCAACAAACACAAATTTCGCTAGGATATACTCTAACCTGATTCTAACACCATGTTAAGAAGTGAACTTTAAGCCTAACTTAATCCCACAAAATCGGCTTGTAAGGTGAGGTTTGCACTCACATATATTCTTTAAATTGGTCTTATTTTAGTCGATGTGGGACTTCCAACAAACATCATATACTAGTGGTTCATCCTTAAAACAATCAAGGAATTTTGGGCCTCAGAGGGTATTATCGTCACTTATGCAAAATCTTTAACATGAGTTTTCAAACTTTTGGAAGAATTTCTTGGGAGTGTACAGAGCTTATCAGCGGTTGGCTCAATCCCAGTTTCTTGGATTGGGATGAAAGGAATAGTGACACAGTTTGTTGCAACTTGTTGTGTTTCCCAATGCAACAAGTATCAGTCCAGCTTGGCTACTGCAACCATTGCCTTGCCTTTGATGGTTTAAATGTCTTATTTGTCTCTTGCATTCTATAGGATGCCCTGTTCTTTGTTTTGTTCTTCCATTTATTTGTTTATGGTAACGAATTTTAATGAAAATAACCTTAATAATCAATATGGTGATATCTTCTAATAGCTGTTTTTCTTATTATAATTCAAAATTACTTATGATGAGTATATACTGATATAGAGGGTTTATCTATATATGATGTATATTATAGTCATGTATATCATAGTCTCCGTAGATATGAGTATCAGTAACCCACATCTTGACAAGCTATTTTATGTTACAGTATTTTGGCGGAACAAATTTTGGCCGCACTGCAGGGGGCCCCTTGCAAATTACAAGTTATGATTATGATGCCCCAATTGACGAGTATGGTATGTGGAAGAATAACAATAAGACTGTTGCTTAGATGGTAGCTAATGATTATATTGCCTATAGCATTTAACATGGTTGATGAACCCTGTTTTTCTAGGTCTGCTGCATGAGCCAAAATGGGGTCACTTGAAAGATTTACATGCTGCGTTGAAACTTTGTGAGCCTGCCCTGGTTACTGCCGATTCACCAACATATATAAAATTGGGTCCAAAGCAGGAGGTTCGAGCCTAGCATGAAATAAATAAATATTTCATAGAAGTTTCAATCATTATGATTTACTGCATTTAATATTTTATTGATAGTAGTTACACTTAGAGACCTACCAATATTTATTGGTAGTAGATAGTGACTCACTAATAGCTTATATCTCTACAAAGTCTTTTGATGCAAGTATGTTCGGGATTTGTTAAAGATATTATTTGAAAAGATAAAACATATTCAAGATTTATTTTCACTTTGTAAAAGAGAAAGTCATGTCCAGAAAATATTTAAAAGCCTTGTCATAGTTTACCAAGTCTCTCAAGAGGTCTTGTGTTGATGATATTTGTAACAAACTTCTCTCCTATGGACATATGCTCCAACTTTAGGAAGAGTGTTATAAATGAGATGATTATGTTAAATATTTGATTTGATTATATTAAATAGAGATATGATATGATGTGAAAGGAAAATGACTTGCTAAATGTTTCCCATTATTAGATATTGATTTTGTTCTGTATTATTATATCTCTTCTTTAATATAGATAAGAATACTTGTATATAGGGATGACAAATGAACCCATTTTTTTTTTATATTTTCCGAACCTGTCCCAATTTTGATAGAGAATCCTCACATTACATGTATAAGTATGGAAAATGTTTGACTTTTTAGATTGAGTATGGAATAGTCATAGTTATGTGCATATCTTTCGGATCCTCTTCCCTATATTCGTCTCAATACCTTGTCCTGTCTTTATATCCATCTCCATTTTAAATTACTAAAATACCTTTAATTTATTAAACAATCTTATAAACTTACAATAACTTCTCTTTGGTCTTTAGTTTTTTGTAACTTATTTTTATGGTACACATTTGATAATTTCTACTCCAGTTATTTTATATTTACCCAATTGTTGTTTGATTCTCTTGATATTTATACAATTATAATTTTTTTCCTTGTATTTGACATTGGAGAAAAGAAAATGTATAATGCTCATAACACTTAATAGGCAGGTACAAGGATGAGTGTGGGTTTGATTATCTGATCATCCCCATCCCATACCTAACGTGATAGGTTATAGGGTGATAGGGCATAGTGGGTAATGGGTTTAGGATAAAAGGCAGAGGAATTGTATAAATAGGATGTTTTTATGTTGTCAGGGGGACAGTTCTGAGTATTCTTTTGTATAGACAGGTCTTGGACCTTGTGAGGGGGATTAGGCCTCCGTTAGTGCTATCATTGTACATTGTGTTAATATCAATACAAAAACCATTCTTTTACAGTTGATTTCTTGTTTGTGTGTGTGTCAGCGATAGTCTTAGTTAGGTTTCATACCCAGAAACCTAACAAATTGGTCCGACCTGCCGGATCCAATTAAAGACGGAGCAAGACGTTGGCAAGCTACCGCTTTGGAGAATAGAATCGAAGGGAGGATAAGCGTGATGTAAGGAAGAGACAATACCTTGGAGAGGAGGACCAGCGAAAGGAGCATGGCAAAATGGAAAAGAAATATGCAAGAAATACGGCAAGAAACGGCCGCGATGTGTCAAGACTTACAGGAAATCATGCAAATGCTGGGTGGACGAAACAGGAACCAGGATGGTCACTCAGATGGGAGCCAAGCGTCCGTCAATGAGGACAGTAGGGACAGGCGAGAAGAAAACAATGGCGGAAAGAAAAGTTGAACATCATGAGGGGCAATATAGTGGGAGGAAGCAAGGGGAATTACCCGTCTTAGAGGGACTCGACCCATTGAATTGGATCAATCGCGCTGAGAAGTTCTTCGAACTACAAGGGGTGACGGAGGAAGAGAAGGTGCGTCTAGCGCACAGTAGTATGGAGGGAAGTGTAGGGTATTGGTTCAGATTCTGGAAGGCTAAAACCAAGGACCTTTCTTGGGATAGTTTGAAGGAAGCCCTGGTGATAAGGTTTGGAAACATTGTTGAGCGTTTGGCGGCGGGGACGGTGGACGAGTATGTTCAAGACTTCAAGAAATTGGTGGGTCGAACGAAGAGGGTGCTGGATGAGCAGCTGTTAGGATATTTTCTGGCGGGATTGCAAGAGGACATTTAGAATCAAGTCCGACCGCATGACCCGCAGGAATTGATGGTGGCGATGCGAATCGCAAGGGATATTGAGGAGTTCCAGGGAGGTGCAAAATTAGGGAACAGGAGCGAGATAAAGACCAAGCGTCTTGGGGACGAATGAGTGGTGAGGTGACACGGTTTGAGGCCAACCGCTATAACCCAGACCGATCGGAGTGGAGTGGCTAGCCAAGCTGGAAGAAGTAACCCTAGACTGGGGAAATTAACTATGGTGTTCAGTCAAGGAGGGAAGAAGGTAATAATCAAGAAGGATCCCGCACGAGCTAGAAGGTGGGTGGAGCCAGAAGCTTTGCTAAAAATGAAGGAAGTAGAATCGTGGACCTTGATGTGCGATTTTTGGGTGATAGGAAGTAGAGGGGAAGAATGGTAATAATTGGAGGAGGATTTGCCACCACCCAAGGCTCCTGACTTGAATTGGAGGGCATAGCAAGTGGATTCCCTTCATATGATAACAAGATGATGAAGAGGAGCCAAGAGACCAAGCTTTTCGTTTCCAACCTTGAGGACAATGTTGTTCGGCAGCGGGGTGTAATGATGGGTTATAGGGTGATAGGGCATAGTGGGTAATGGGTTTAGGATAGAAGGCAGAGGAATTGTATAAATAGGATGTTGTTATGTTGTCAGGGGGACAGTTTTGAGTATTCTTTTGTATAGACAGATCTTGGACCTTGTGAGGGGGATTAGGCCTTTGTTAGTGCTCATATCAATACAGAAACCATTCTTTTATAGTTGATTTCTTGTTTGTGTGTGTGTGAGCGATAGTCTTAGTTAGATTTCATACCCAGAAACCTAACATGACTGAGTATGAAATTTTTGTTCCATTTCCATCCCATCAAGAAATGGATATCCTAGCACCTGCCTATTTATCGCTCCAAGTTATAATTTAATATTTTTTCAAAAAACAAAAATCACTAAATAAAATTGATATTATCAAGTATTCAATGTCAAAAGGACATACATTTTCTTTTCTCCAATGTCAAATACCAAGAAAGAAATTATAATTAAATAAATATCAAAAGTATCAAATAATAATTGGATAAATGTCAAATAACTAAACTAGAAATGGTCAAATATGTGTCTTAGAAATAAGTTACAAAACTAAGGACCAAAGAAAAGTTAATATAAGTTTATTTATTACCTAATAAACTAAAGGTATTTTAGTAATTTAAAACAGGGAATGAATGCATCTTATAAATACTAAAGTATAATTAGAAAATAAGCACAAAACTTTTTCTGTGGTTCTGGAAATCTCATTGATAACCTATTCCTACTATTTCCAAAACTACATTAGTGTTATCATTCCCAATATTTGTACTCAATTTTTCTATGCTTCAATAGACGTTCACAAAGAATATATTTTTACTTAGGGACAATGCTTCTGCATATTTTTCTAGTTAGTTTATTACAGCATGTCTTCACAAGCACATATAGCCAATCCCACCATGTGCTATAAGGTTTGCTTGTTGTATGTAAAATTATATAGGTGATTTTATTTTCTGAATCACTTTTGTTCATCAATTTCAGGCACATGTATACCAAGCAAATGTTCACCCTGATGGATTGAACTTGTCTTCCTTTGAATCTCCAAGCATATGCTCAGCATTTCTTGCCAACATTGATGAGAAAAGAGAGGCAACGGTGACATTTCGTGGTCGAAGATACACTATACCACCATGGTCTGTGAGTGTGTTGCCAGATTGCACAAATACAGTTTTCAATACTGCCAAGGTTGGTTTATGCAGGGGAACATTTTGAGTTTGCAAAAGTGTTGGCTTGACATAAAAGTTTTTCTCCTCTCTATATTATATGTGTGTGAAAGTTATTTTATTAATGATTTACTTTTGCTTAATGATTTAGTGATATTCACCTTTATACATATGTTTGTATATGTATATGTATATGTATATGTATATGTATATGTATATGTATATGTTATGTATATGTATATGCATATGTATATGTATATGTATATGTATATGTATATGTATGTATGTGTGTATGTATGCATGTATGTAAATATGTATGTGAGAAAGGATGAAGTTAGTAAGAGAAACCTTTTCAAAGTTATATTCATCCTCACCCTTTACTTTCTTAATCTAATTGTTAATACTTGTTGGAACCATTAGATTAAAAAACAGTTAAAAGGGTGAAAATCTTATTGTTGAAATAATGCAAGTATAAACTGAATTGAGAGGCTATAGAGTACTTGAGAAAAATATAAAAGAGTAGAGAATGAATTTGAGGGAGTGAATTTCCCTCTCTTAATATTTGTAATAACTTAGGATACATTATATACGAAGTATGAGAGAGAGAAGAGAAGAGAATCTGAAAAAATGTCTAGGAACTAGGTACAACACAAAGGACATAACAACTCTACGATGAATTCTATTTAAGACTATTTATTCTGTTGTAATTAAAGGAAATGTCTATAGAATCTTCTTAATTAGAGAAAATATCTATAGAATCTTCTTAGAAAAAATGTCTAGGAACTAGGTATAACACAGAGGACATAACAACTCTATGATGAATTCTATTTAAGACTATTTATTCTGTTGTAATTAAAGGAAATGTCTATAGAATCTTCTTAATTAGAGAAAATATCTATAGAATCTTCCTAATTAGAAAAAATATTTGTAGGATCTTCTAGATTACTTTTCAGTATATTGTTTCTCTATTTCTCTTTTTCAGAAGATTAGATTGCTACAAATAGAGGTAAGGAGAATGTAATTGATATGAATGGAAATAATAAAGTCATTCTCTTTTTCAAGTTGGTATTAGAGCTCCCGATCATGGGAGCTCCAGTAGCCACCGTTGTTGCTGTCCGGCCACCGCAGTTGCCGCCATAGCCGATTGAGGTCAATGATAAGGCAGAAAGGTGTGCCCAACTCTAGCAAATACAACATCGAAAATCGCTCCAGGAAAGAAGATGCCATGCGCCACCACTGTTGCTGGCATGTGTAGCCCACGTGCCTAGCTCTAACGAGACCCACTCATTGTCGTTGTCATAGAAAGGGTCATCGGAGCCCTTGAGTCCGTTCCATGTGTCGGTGATTTGAGCAGATCTGAGTTTTAAGTTTTGCTCCTTTTTCCCAGTGTAACCCACACGTTATTGTCTCAGATAAGGTCACCATAGACACCTGATTGCGTTCCACGTGATGTTTGAAGTAAAACATTATTCCTTTGGGTCCTAATGATCTTCCAAATATGTTGGGTGTCTATCGGTTGGATGGTCAGAATTTCCTACAATGGAGCTAATACATTCGAAGGATTCTCAAGGGATGTTCGAGACTAGATAGATGGAGAGGGCTGGGACTAGACGACACTCATTTTCTAATTCGGGACAATGAAGATTTACTAATTATGACTTAGATGTGACATTCCATGATTCTTCAGATAAGTCAAAATTATATGTTTCATTCTTCTACCAAAGAGAAGAGATATGAGATGATTTACAAAGTACATTTTCATTAAAAAGAGATTTTTCTGCATGCTATGACATTGAAAGCAAGATATATAATACAAAACAGAGTTCCATTTTCGTATCAGAATATTACGAAATCCTGAATGGACTTTGGATTGCATTAGATCAGTACCAAAGAATAAAGATGTGTAAAACAAATCCTGCTGCACATGTTGAAGCCGTGGAAAGAAGAAGAATCTTTAAATTTCTCCATGGCTTGAATCATGAGTATGACCCAATCAAGGTGCAAATCTTAGGAAGAGAAAAATTATCATCCCTATCAGAAGTTTTTTTCATGGTAAGAGGAGAAGAAATTCAGAGAGTTGTCATGCTTGACGAGGATCTGCTACACAGGCTCTACCATGACAACCGAAAAGGGACTCCATAAGGGAACAAATGTTTGGGGAAACTCGTTTGAAAAAGGTAATCATGGAGACTATTGTCGTTTGAGGACCTGTCATAGAATCTATTTCTGAAACCGAATGCTTTGTTACCTTTATTGATGATGGTACTTGTGGTACGTGGACATACCTTATGATAAATAAATTAGAAGTTTTTCCAATCTTTGTTAATTTTTTCCTTCTTGTCCAAAATTAATTTTGAAAAATTATCAAAAGAATCAGGTCCAATAATGGTACTGAATATGTGAATCATGAATTTTTCAATTTTTTGTAACACCCCTCAACAATATGGACTTACAGGAAAAAAGAATCGTCATCTTCTTGAAGTAACTAGAGCTCTTCTTTTTCAAATGTCTATTCAAAACAATTAGTGGGGAGAAATTGTGTTAACTGCCATATATCTTATCAACAGTTTACTCACTTGTATCTTAAACGACATTAGTCCAATAGAGTTTCTATTGTCTTTTGTTCCTTCTTCCTACCTAATAATCAGTCTACCTAGTCGAATCTTTGGGTGTATTATTTTTGTTCACTCTCATCATCCTAACCGTAGTAAATTAGATCCTAGAGCTCTTAAATTTGTCTTTATTGGGTATCCTTCTAATAAAAAAAGGTACAAATGTTATCATCCTCAGAGTCATCGTGTCTTTATCATCGTGGATGTCACCTTAAATGAAATACAATCCTTTTATGTCAGTCCACCACTTCAGGGGGAGAAAACACTTGAAGTGGATGAACTCTCCTTCTTGTCATTACCATGTTTCTTGTTGCAGGATGCCCAAAATCAGAAAAATGGAGCTATATTGTCCACGGTGAGGAAAAAAGGGAAGAAAACAATTTTTTTGGCAAAAAATATGAAAGAAGAAAACAACCCATCTTCAACTTTCAAGCAAGAATAATTGTCTAATCTGGAGGTGAGGATCCCTAAAGATATCAGTGAGGAGGCAAGTATTATTGAGGATTTACCCATTGCATTGAGAAAGGAAAGAAGATCAAGTGTTAAATATCCTATTTCTCAGTATGTTTGCACTAACAATCTCTCTAATAAGCACAAAAACTTTATTGCTGCCATTGGTGCCACAAAAATTCCTACCTCAATCTAGGAGGCCATGAAACTTGAACATTGGAATCAAGCCATGGAAGAAGAGATGAATACATTAGAAAGAAATTCAACTTGGGAGATTGTTGATAAGCCAAGAGACAAGAAGGCAATAAGGTGTAGATGGACATTTATAGTGAAACATAAGGCATATGGGACAATAAAAAGATATAAAGCTAGATTGGTGGCAAAAGGATATACCCAAACTTATGGGATAGACAATGAGGAGGCATTTGCCCCGAATTCAATTCGAGTTGTTCTTGCTATGGCCGTTCATTTCGGATGGGACTACACCAGTTGGTTGTGAATAATGCCTTACTTCACGAAAATCTGGAAGAGGAAGTGTACATTGAGATTCCCCCAAGTTTTGAAGTGAAAAATGAAAGAAATAAGGTATGCCTCCTAAAGAAAGCATTATATGGTCTTAAGCAATCCCTTAGAGCATGGTTTGGAAGATTTACAAAAGCAATGGATTCCTTGGGATATAGACTAAGCCAAGGTGATCATACTCTATTAATAGCACACTCTGCTACATGTAAACTCACTTTATTGCTTGTCTATGTGGTTGCAAGAGATGATGAAATAAAAACAATGGCGTTCAAAGAAAAATTGGTAGCCCAATATGAAATGAAAGACTTAGGAAAACTCAAATATTTTCTTGGAATAGAGGTTGCTTAGTCCAAAACGGAATTTTCATCTCCCAAAGGAAATATGTACTTGATCTCCTCAAAGAAACAGGAAAGTTGGGATGTAGTACCTTAACAGTTTCTATAGAACATAATTACATAATTGGAAGTGAAGAAAGTGTTCCTGTAGAGAAGGTCCAATATCAAAGATTGGTAGGAAAATTGATTTATCTATTATCCAAGACCAGACATTGCTTATGAAGTTAGTGTAATAAGCTAATTTATGCACGATCCATTCAAACAATCAAAAAAATTCTCTATTACTTAAAGTCAAGTCCAGGAAAGGGGTTATTATTCATAAAGGAAGACACATTGACTATGAAAACATATACTGATACTGACTATGCAGGTTCTATTACTGACATAAAATCTACTTCTGGACATTATAGTTTGGTAACATGGAGGAACAAAAAGCAAGATAGAGTATCTCGTTTAGTGTAGTAGCTGAATTCTGAGCTCTTGCTCAAGGAATGTATGAAGGACTTTGGATGAAAATCATTTTGGATGATCTTAAAGTGAAGGTGGACAACCCTATGCAACTATATTGTGATAATAAGTCTGTTATGAGCATTGTCCATAATCTAGTGCAACATGACAGGATCAAACACATTGAGATTGACAGACATTTCATCAAAGATAATCTAGACAGAGGCTTTGTGATTACTACAAACATTTCATCAAAGATAATCTAGACAAAGGCTTTGTGATTACTACTCATGTTCCTACAACACTTTAGATAGCATATACTTTTACAAAAGGACTCCCTCCATGTAGATTTCAAGATCTTGTAGGCAAGTAGGGAATGATTGATATTCATTTACCAACTTTAGGGAGTGCTATAATTAGAGGGAAATCTTCCTAATTAGAGAAAATATATGTAGAATCTTCTAGTTTATTTTTCAGTATATTGTTTCCTTATTTCCCTTTTTTAGAAGATTAGATTGTTACAAAAAGATTAGATTGTTACAAATAGGTGTAAGGAGAATGTAATAGACATGAATGATAATAATAAAATTCATTCCCTGTTCAAATTTTACTATCATAACTCATCCATTCAAGATACCTATACTCATACATTTTGCTCAAAACATTACACTTTGATGCATCCCAAACTCATCATCTATTGCTTCTCTTTACACTACATCTACTATGGTTGACATGCATCGTCCACCATTCAGTTTCGTTGAGGGTTTGACAAAGGTTTGCGACAACCCCGATGAAGGTCTGATGACAAGTGCACAAGTTGGGTGCACTTCAGGCAAGCCCAAAAGAAAGGGTGCACTTCAGGCAAGCCCAAAAGAAAGGGTGCACTTCAGGCAATGTTAGAAGGAATTGTAACTAAGAAGGTAAAGAAGAAATGTGGAAGCAGGGCTCCTAGGATCTAGAGCTCTAATACCAACGTGAAAGAATGAATATGAAAGAAAGAACATTTTGATTCAAATTTATCCATTTGAAACTGTCAAAAACCATGATTGACGTGGTAGTAATTGTTGTGATATATTTTAGGATGTTTTTATATTTGATGGGTTGTATTTATGCAACAGTTATGTGCTGCATTTATTAGGTTTATTTATGTATGATTGATCCCGTAATCATAGGGATCTGTTTCTTAGAATTAACAGTCTGCATTTCCTAAAATATGCAGCTAACCCTGTATATTTATAGAGGTTAATAACCTCATAATGATAATAAGAAAGAAATAATATTCCTTCTAAATTTGAGATGGTATCAGAGCTCCCGATCCCTGGGAGTCTCTGACCGTGCCGCCAAACCGCAGCCGCAACCTTCATTGCTGCGCGATCTGTAACCTAAAATCGCAGCCTTTATTGTTGCGCCCCCGAGCTAGCCTTCATTGCAGCGTAACTCCTTCCACCTTGATTCCTCCTTGTTATGGCTGAAGTAGTGAATCTGGAAACTGGGACAGTCCCCAAACCACTGGAGAAATGCAGAATATTCATTCCACTTATAGGTTAAATGGGAAGAACTATCTCAAATGGTCTCAAATCATTAAGACCATCTTGAAAGGTAAAGGGAAGATCAATCACCTGACTGGTAATGCACCAGATGAGACTGATCCCAAATTCAAATCATGGGATGAAGAAGACTCCATGATCATGGCATGGCTATGGAATTCAATGGTCCCAGAAATCAGTGATACCTGTATGTTTCTGAAATCAGCAAAGGAAATTTGGGAGGCAGCTGAACAAACTTACTCTAAGGCCAAGGATGCTGCTCAAATTTATGATGTAAAAGTGAAGACTGTGGCTGCCAAACAGGAAAATAAATCAGTCACAGAATATGCCAATCAACTCAAGTCTCTATCGAGTTATAAAAGCAAAATGCTCAGAAGACTCAGCAATTCTAAAGGAGTATATTGAACAGGATAGGGTCTATGATTTTTTGGTAGGCCTAAACCCTGAATATGACCAAGTTCAAATCCAACCTGGGAAAAGAAAAGGTTCCAGGGCTTAATGAAGTGTGGCCATTATCCGGAGTGAAGAAAGCAGGAGAGGGCTGATGCTGGAAACCTCAACCACCGAAAATTCTGCAATGATAGCTGAAGGAGGAACAATCATGATTGCCAACCTGAAAAAAAATTGGGTTCCCAATATGGAGAAAAAACATGAGGAGGTTTGGTGTACTCATTGTAATAAGCTACGCCACACAAGGGAAAAGTGTTGGAAATTACACGGAAAACCCCCAAGCCGAGAATGGGGGCTGAAAGACGGAAAGATCTCAAGCAAAGAATGGGGATCGAAAGGAGAAAATACAAGCCGAGAATGGGGTCAAAAAACCCAAGCCGAGAGTGGGGGCAAAAAGGAGGCGTATACAAAAAAGGAGGGCAAGGGCAAGCATACATTGCTAGTGGTCAAAGTGAAGAATCTGTACAGTTGAATCATGAAGAGATAGAACGGGTAAGAGCAATTCTTAGTAAATTGGAGAAGCCCACCAGTACAGGTACGTGTACATTGACATACTCTGGTAAGTTTCCATTTCTGTTTGGGCTCAATGTTTCAAATACACCATTTACACATTACTGGATATTAGACTCTGGAGCCACTGAGCATATGACCCCCTTACCCAAATACTTTTCCACGTATTCCCCATGTCCTAGCAACAAGAAAATTTCTACCGCAGATGGAACCCTTATAACTGCAGCCGGACAAGGAGAGGTCCAAATAAGCCCATCCATGACCTTAAAAAATGTCCTTCATGTCCCTAAACTATCCACCAACTTGATTTCCATACAAAAACTTACCAAAGATCTTTCATGTAATGTTGTCTTTTACAGCAACGCTTGTATCTTGCAGGACAAGAACTCGGGAGGACGATTGGACATGCTAGAGAATGGAATGGCCTATACTACATGGAGAACCCTAATCTGCCTACCAAGAGTCTTATATCTACATCCATCATGACCAATAAAGAGAAAGCTCAACTTCATCATTACCGGCTAGGACATCCATCATTCCGTTATAAAAGTATTGTTTCCTTCCCTGTTTAAAAATTTAAATGTGGAGAGTCTCCATTGTGAGGTGTGTGAGTTTGCAAAACACAAGTGTGTACCTTTTCCCATTAGCAATAAGATGAGTTCTCTCCCGTTTTCTCTTGTTCACACTGATGTATGGGGTCCTGCCCATGTTCCTAATATCTCAGGTGCTAAATGGTTTTTAACATTCATTGATGATTGTACCCGGGTGACTTGGGTGTTTTTATTGAAACAAAAATCTGAAGTTAGCTCTATGTTTATCCAATTTGTCTCAATGATTAAAAATCAATTTGGGGTCAGTATCAAAAGAATTAGGTCTGACAATGCCGAGGACTACTTTAACCTTGTACTAAACTCTTTTTGCCAAAGGGAAGGGATAATCCATGAGTCCTCATGTGTAAACACACCTCAACAGAATGAGATTGCAGAAAGGAAAAATGGGCACCTATTAGATCAAACTAGAGCTCTACTTTTTCAAAACCATGTTCCTAAGAGATTTTGGGGGGAAGCCCTTCTTACTGCCACCTATCTAATTAATAGGTTACCCACTAAAATTTTAAACTCTAAGAGTCCCATGGAAGTTCTATCCTTGTTCTACCCACACTTAGATCCTACAAATAACCTTCAACCTAAAATATTTGGGTGTGTATCCTTTGTGCATATTCATAGTAATGAAAGGGGAAAGTTGGATCCTAGGGCTGTCAAGTGTGTCTTCTTAGGGTACTCTACCAAACAAAAAGGGTACAAATGTTTTCAACCCCTCTAAAAAAGATTCTATGTGTCAAGAGATGTCACCTTCAACGAACAAGAAAGCTACTTTAAACAGCCTCATCTTCAGGGGGAGAATGTAAGACAGGAAGATGAGACTCTCATGTCCCCAAATATGACGTTTGGACCTGAAATTGGCCCAGAAATTGACCCTGAAACTGAGGGAAGCATTGAGCATGCTGCACCTGAACTAGTGAGACCTCTTGCAACTACTCCTACACCTTAACCAGCAAAACAGCCTGCACCTGCAACTCCTGCACCTGAACCAGCAAAATAGCCTGCACCTGCACCTGATGGAGGCGGAAAGTTTGGGAAAAATCTGGTATATTCAAGGAGAGAAAAGGCCATTCCAGGATCCGACAATGTCCAAGAATCCAACCCACCGTCACTGCATGAGGTAACACCTTCAAATCCTATAAATTTAAGTGATTCTAATGAGCTTTTGTCTGAAAATCTAGAAGCACATGTGGACCAAACTTTGGACCTGCCCATTGCCCTTAGAAAGGGAACTAGAACATGCACCCAACAACCACTTTACCCACTGTGAAATTTTTTATCCTTTGAAAAATTCTTTCCTACCCATAAAATTTTTCTCACTAACCTCAACTCCACACACACACCTTCCTCTGTATCTGAAGCATTGTCTGACAGGAAATGGAAACATGCCATGGATGTGGAAACCTGGGAACTTGTCACTCTACCTCCTGAAAAAAAACTAGTTGGATGTAAGTGGGTATATACAATAAAGTATAGGGTCGATGGGACCATTGAATGTCACAAGGCAAGGTTGGTAGCTAAAGGCTTCACTCAAACCTATGGAGTTGATTACTTGGAGACATTTGTCCCGGTTGCTAAGATGAACACGGTTAGAGTAATATTATCATTGGCAGCTAATAATGATTGGGATCTGCAGCAATTTGTTGTGAAGAATGCCTTTTTGCATGGAGATCTTGAAGAAGAAATATACATGGAATTGCCCCCTGGTTACAATGATCGGGTTGCTACTGGAACTGTTTGCAAACTAAGAAAGGCTCTATATGGGCTGAAACAATCTCCAAGAGCATGGTTTGGAAGATTTACCAAGGTCATGACAGGTCTGGGCTACAAACAGAGCCAAGGAGATCACACATTATTTATCAAACATTCAGTTTCAGGAGAGTAACACTTTTATTAGTGTATGTAGATGATATTATAGTAAGTGGGGACGACAAGCAGGAACAACAAGTGTTAAGTGAGTGTCTTGCCACTGAATTTGAGATCAAGACGCTAGGGAGGCTTAAATATTTTTTGGGAATTGAAGTGGCTCATTCCAAGAAAGGGATCTTCATATCTCAACAAAAGTATATTGCAGATCTGCTCAAAGAAACAGGAAAGACAGGCTGCAGACTAGCAAGTACTCCAATTGATCCAAATATAAAATTGGGAAGTATGGAGGAGGATATTGCGGTGGACAAGGAAATGTATCAAAGACTTGTGGGCAAACTTATTTACTTATCTCATACTAGACTAGACATTGCTTTTGTTGTAAGTCTAGTCAGCCAATTTATGCACCAACCAAAGGAAGCTCATCTACAAGCTGCCCTTAGGATTGTTTAGTACTTAAAAGGAACCTCCGGAAGAGGAATTTTGTTCACGTGGAACAAGAGTGTAAGTCTTGAAGCATATACAGATGCGGACTATGCAGGGTCAGTTGTAGATAGAAGGCCAACCACGGGACACTGCACCTTCCTCGGTGGAAACTTAGTCACTTGGAAGAGTAAAAAACAGAGTGTAGTGGTTATATCAAGTGCTCAAGCAGAATTTCGTGCAATGGCCCACGGAATATGTGAACTTCTATGGCTGAAGATTATATTGGAAGACTTGAAGATAAAGTGGGACGAACCTATGAGGTTATATTGTGACAATAAATCTGCAATTAGCATAGCTCACAATCCGGTTCAACATGATTGGACTAAACATATTGAAGTCGATAGACACTTTATCAAGGAAAAACTTGACAGTGGCATGATTTGCACACCATATGTGTCCACTCAGAACCAACTTGCGGACATCCTCACCAAGGGCCTGAACTGCAGTAAATTTGAAGGGATTATATCCAAGCTGGGAATGGAAAACACCTATTCACCAGCTTGAGGGGGAGTGTCAAAAACCATGATTGACGTGGTAGTAATTGTCGTGATATATTTTAGGATGTTTTTATATTTGATGGGCTGTATTTATGCAACAGTTATGTGCTGCATTTATTAGGTTTATTTATGTATGATTGATCCGTTAATCATAGGGATCTGTTTCTTAGAATTAACAGTCTGCATTTCCTAAAATATGCACCTAACCCATGTATATTTATAGAGGTTAATAACCTCATAATTATAATAAGAAAGAAATAATATTCCTTCTAAATTTGAGAGAAACCGTACATCAATTCTCTACATATAGAGAACTCTAACCCTAAAGTAATAATTACAAAGAGATTTTAGAACCTTCTAACAACCTCTAACTTCTATTAACTTCTAGTAATAAATTTAATATTTTACCAACTTCTAGTAATGCATTTAATATCAAGCTTCTCTTCATATCAACTTTAATCTTGTCTTTCATGAAAGGACGAAACACATTGAGGTTGACTGTCATTTCATTCGAGAAAAGAATGTGTCTAGAGACATCAAGATTGAGTTTGTTAGCTCAAGTGATTACTTAGGAAATATTTTACTAAGTCTTTATGGAGAGCTATAATTATTTATATTTGTAACAAGCTTGGTAGATAAGATATATATACACCAGTTTGAGGGAAAATGTTAGATATTTTTAGTTACAATATCTTATGTTAGTTATAGTATTATGTGTATTTGGGCTTAGCCCATATTTTTCAGTATTATCCTTCATTATAAATATATTATCCTGTGTATTGTCTACACAATTAGAATTACTCCTATACCTAGTTTTTCATTATTTTCACATATAGCATGGTTATCAAACTTGCGATTCAACTTGTAGGATCGTCTGAGTTTGTGTTCCCAAACCAAACTCTTGAGTCGACTCAGAAGTAAACTTGTTTTTGGAGCTGACTCTCTAGACTTGCTGTGAACTCAGAGAACTCGGCCAAAGTTGCGATCTAACAACTGAGTTGACGAGTGTTGGAAGTCCCTCATTTACTAAAGATAAGACCAATTTACAATATATAAATGGGTGCAAACCTCATCCTAAAAGCCGATTTTGTAAGGTTGAAATATGTTTGAAGTCTACTTCTTAACACCGAGTCCAGAGGGCTAGACATCATAAATTATAATTTCCTCTACAATATACACAACTTAGTTGGATTTGTTCTTCTCCTCCAATGTTTCTCGTAGTTAGGGTTCCCTTTTTGTTGTGAATGGTAAATGGTTGTCTCTGTTCTCCACATTATCACTCTAGTTGTTTGTTGCACTATCATTACAATAATGTAGTTTTGTTCTGGTCATTCGTTGCACCCTTGTTTTATTCTTTGATTGGTTGCCACATTGTCGCTGAATGGTGGTTCGCTACCATCTACGTTGGTGGTCTGCTCAATCTTCACAGCCTTCTTATGTTGCGTTGGTGTTGCACTAGTAAGGGGTAGTGCTTTGTGGGAGATGAAGTTTAAGGGCTAGGGTAGGGTTTCTATGTTGGCCTTTTGGGTCTCTATGTACAATAACTTTTGGTTATATTAAACAATATTATATAATTAATTAAAATTATTATAAAAGAATAACAATACTTCAAAAATATAAAAAATATTTAAAATTATATAATATGGTAAACTAATAATATTTCATAAAGAAAATATAGAAAGTTATGTGTAACATCATATAACAATTATTTATTATATTATTTACAAATATTTAAATATTTTTTTATTGAAAGTAAATTTGTAACTCTTATGAGTTTACAATTTGAATTTACATGACTGTCACGAGTTTATGTAAACTTTCGAGATTGACAACCTTGTCTTATACAATTTCAAATTTAGAAAGAATAATATATTTCTTCTGGTTTTCAATAATGAGGTCATTGGTCTTAAAAGTACATGAGCGTGTTGTTTATTTTAAGAAATATAGAGTTAATTTTAAGGAAACAAATACCTATAATTATGGGATTTGTTAAGAAGTGAACTTTAAATGGGTTTGTATCCATATATACACTCTAAATTGGCCTATCTCTAGTCAATATGGGACTTCTAACAACTCTCCTTACGCTGAGATATATACATTTCATGTGTGGGACTAGACAAATAGGTGGTCCAATAGTGGGTAGACTTTAACCCATAACTCTGATACCATTGTAAGATAAGGCTTGCACCCCCCCCCCCCCCCACACACACACACACATATATATATTCTAAATTGTCCTTATTTTTAATCGATGTGAGACTTCTAACAAGATTTTTTTAAATACATAATTTAGTTTAAATAGCAAGATACACTTGTAATAACCAATAAAATTACATCTAGGACAAAATAAAAAAAATTCTAAAATACATAATGTGCAGGATGGTTTTGACAAAGCGAAATCCTTGTTGTCTATTGGTTTTGCAATTTCTATTGTGAAAATGGTCAATAGGACATTTATAGGATTGTTATATTATTTTCGAGTTATCTGAAACTTTCTTCTTTAAATTTGCACAGGTTAGAGCTCAAACTTCTGTCAAACTAGTAGAATTTGATTTGCCAACTGTCTCCAATATTTTCCCAGCCCAGCAAAGTAGGGACCACAATGGTATCTACTACATCTCAAAGTCTTGGATGACTACAAAAGAGCCACTCAATATTTGGAGTAAGAGCAGTTTCACTGTTGAAGGTATATGGGAGCACTTAAATGTGACAAAGGATCAATCTGACTATCTTTGGTATTCAACCAGGTCATTATTTCCTGCTGAATACTCTGCAATGATACCAAATGTGTCACATTATATATTTTTTGGCTTGTTTTACTTTCACTATATGGTACATGCGGTGTGTGTTATGCCTTACTTTTATCTAAAATGAATGTTTTACCTGTTATCTGTCTTCTTTTAGATAAAGAGGAATTCACTATAGCTATAGGTTCCAAGGACCAACTTTCTTGAAAACTTAAGGTTTTAGGTGAAAGGTCACAGAGTGTTGAAGCATGGACAATAATGGACAGGCCCACACTACTGACTTAAGTTTAGCTTTTTTTTTTTACAAGGGCAGTGACAAACTACTTGGTCATAGAATGTTACAGTGTCAACGACTAACTTGACTAAAAGTTGAAGTTAGATGATGGCTTATGAATGATTTTATTTCTAACAAAAGAAGCATGAAAGATTATGGAGAAGATATCTTCTATACAGTTTTCCCTTTGTATATGTGCCAAAGGAATTCCATCGATGGAAACATGATTTGAATTCCATAAAGCTGCAATAAAATAAACAAAAAATTCATCAAAATTTAAAGCATTTTAAAATGTTGATTCAATGGTTTTCTAATAATTTTTTCATTAATGTGTATATAATGCAGAATATCCGTTTCTGACAGTGACATCTTGTTTTGGGAGGAAAATGATGTCCGTCCAAAACTTACAATAGATGGTGTCCGTGATATACTGCGAGTATTTGTCAATGGCCACCTTATAGGTAACTGTAGTATTATTTCTTCTGTTTTAATCGAAGTTCTATTCTGGATAATGCACTTTATTATGTAACTTCCGTAGGAATCTTAGCATGTGCATTTTGTTTTGAAGTTCAGCGATGCTTGGGAAAAATAACACTCACGATCTAGATAGTGTTTGTCTGACCCTTCAGAGGAATTATATTATGTACAAATGGTGTATTTGTGTTTATTTATATTAGAGATATGATTTGAATATTTTATTAAATACATAGATATGATATGATTTAATGAGAAAATATCTTATCTAATATTTCCATTATTAAATATTTATTTTGTTCATATTGTTGTATATATTTTACATTATAAATAAGAATACTCATGTACACCACAATTACAAGCAATCTTTTCACTATGATCACAGTCTTACATAGATAGGTTTACTTAGCCTATCATATCATGCCACACACTATCAAATCCACAAATATTTAGTCATAGGCTTTCATACCATTTTAGAAAGTAGATTTAGGCCTAACTCTATCCTACAATAAGTGGATTTAGGCCTAACTCTATCCTACAATAAGTGGATTTAGGCCTAACTCTATCCCACAATTTGTGGAGTTGAGTTAGGCATAAATTAACATTCTAAGAATTTAGAATCCTTGGACTTTTGTTGTTGTTAGCTCTTGATTGAGACTCTATCCCTTTGAATCTGTCTTTTGTTATAAAATTTTGTATGTTTGAAATGTTTGAGGATACCTCGGTTAGATTCTGTTTGTTATGAGCCACTTATCCCATAAATTTAATTTTTAGGTAAAGAAACGTGAAAGGTTTGATACTATATCTCTTACATGTTTTATCATGCACAAGCCGCATGCTCATGCCCGACTGACTTTTCGGAAATTTAACATTTTATTAGAAGAGAGAGTTTATCCTGCATCACTACGACCCAAAGCTCGAGTTGTTAGCTAGAAATTAGCTAAACTAACTGAAACAGGAGAACAACATGGCAAGCATATACAATACTTGGCAAAAGTATATCTCAAACAATTTCTAGTTTCAAATTTACCAAATATTTTTTTCTATAATTTTAATATCCCTAAACTTATAAACTGTTGTTCAAAGTATATAAACAGTGTAGCAAAATCTGGAAAATAGTTTATATAGTTTCTATGCTGAAAATATATTAAACAAAATAAAACCAGAGTGGTCTTCATTGAAATATCCTTCTGGAAGTCTAGTAACCAACAGCTCAGCTTTCTAGTGCTTTGTGTAAATAAACGAGAGAACCAAAATATAATTAAGAGCATAACAACCTCGGTCCCCAGAAGGGGGAGCAGTAATGGATGAGTAATTTATTCCCTTCAAAACAAATTATAAATTACTATGAAATTGAAGATAATTACTCTAAATAAATCCAATAAAATGAGTACACGTAAAAGAGTTATAAATTAACCGATGTAAATATAATGACATTTATTCCACAGATGCATGACAAAATTTGAGAAGAAAATAAATTAACAATTTGTAAAACGTACAAAAGGTGCATAGTAAAATACTATAGGTTAGCTACATGAGAGAACCAAAATGAGGTGGCTCCAGCCTTCTGTAGGGCATTGTGTCTCCTCAAGAAGATGGTGTCATTTAACAGACAAGTCTTTCTACTCTAATTAATTATCATCATCTATCTTGTCATCTCATGTCATGCATCGAGGGGGAACCCTCATCGATAGCTCATGCCATGCGCAGGTGGCTCGATTCAAGGGTAGCCTTCATCTGAATCATATGACAAGGTCCACACCAGGAATTACCCCCCTTAATATCTATGAAATTACAACACATAAATCATAGAGTTTTTCTGTTCAAATCAAATTTATTGCAAATGATCAGTGTATCATTCTCATAGTTTTCATATACAGATGCCACTCAACACATTTGAAATAATTTTACCTTTAACAGTTTGTATATATAATCATGTCATTTAAACTAAAAATTTATAATATCAGCATCTCTGTGTGTTCAAATAAGATATGAAAGACTTGTTTCCCACACAAAAGATATTAAATGATGATTCTATGATAAAATAATAAAATAGGAACAATAGAAAGAAGAAATAAAATAGAAGCTACTCATCATGATCGTTACAATCTTACTAAACCACTCTTTAGAGAACACCAGATCCAGTGAGTTAGTATTCCAAGAATATCAAATATACCTTTATAAAAATATGCTAAAAATATATTTTTTCAAATTTTGTAGATTGTGGTTATACCACACAATAATAATTTTTTAAGGACTAAACAGTGTCATTGTCTCTATAAAGCACTATCCCTAACTTCAGACAATGGGCCAGCCATCTTTTCAAAGCAAAGCATCAGTTGTATCATAATTGTTGTGCTTTAGAGGTTTAATATTTATTTCTTTTGTTTATATATATTCATGTAGTTTAATTTCTTGTCCAAGTGAAGGTAATGCTGTTGGTCATTGGATCACTGTGGTCCAGTCTCTTCAATTTCTCCCAGGATACAATGATTTAACACTGTTAACTCAAACAGTGGGTTTGCAGGTGAAATTCCTATTATATTCTTGACATTTATCCTTTTGTATAATGCAAAACTTATCTATTTTTCAAGTGTAATGTGTTGTGTAGGTGTATGGCGATTGCTTAAATTTCATAATTCATACACTGATATTGTCTTTGATCAATCGAACTAGTTCATTTCAATCAAACTAGTTCATTTCGATAAGATGTATATTAGTAATGACAGAAGAATTGAAGAGCATAATGTCAAATATTATGCCTACGTAATGATGGAAAATATTAATTACATCCATTTGTCTATTAATTATTGCATTTTATTATAATTTATAGTTGGGGTCTATTTCTACCTTGCAAAACCAGTTTCTAAAGTCAGGACTATCCAAACATTGCAAACATTACTAAAGCCTTATGTCTAGTTGAGGTGGAACTATATCCACCCATCAAACCTATCACAATAAAAGTACAAGACATATTAAGGCGGGCCCAGGGTGTTGGCAATAAAGGCACATTTCAACATAGTTTTTAACTGATACCTCTATCGTTATATGGTTTTAGTTATATGTTATTCTTGAGAAGGAGAATTGATTTTATTATTTTCATTCATGTTTATTATATTCTCCTTACCTCTATTTGTAATAATCTAATTTTCTAAATAAGGGAAATAAGAAAATAATATGCTGAAAAAGATATTTTCTCTAATTAAAAAGATTTTATAGATATGAAAGATTTTCCTCTAATTACAACAGTTATGCTCTTTGTCATCAGTGAGTTGATGACAAAAGATTATCTAATGTGTTCGCATTAATATGAACAGGATACTCCTGTTCATCGTTATGTGACTTTTCTTTAGCATATTCTCCTATAAAACAATTGAAGGATAGAGATTACTGACTATACGTATATTCTCATTTGAAACAATATTGCAGAATTATGGAGCATTTATTGAGAAGGATGGAGCAGGGATCAGAGGTACAATAAAGATCACTGGATTTAAAAATGGAGATATAGATCTTTCAAAATCATTATGGACTCATCAGGTATGTATATAATATTTAAACCCTGTACTGATCCCAAATAACTATATGAATTATTAGCTGGTTTTTAGAGGAAAATATTACTAGGTCTACGAGTAGTACACTACAGCTTTATTCTGAAAGATTTAGCAAATACACAAGCCCAATGCACATGCTTTCTCTATCTCTCGTTTCTAGATAGTTCCTTATTGAATTTGGATACTACAATTGACCTTCTGATTTAAATGACCAACTTTCAAATATTTTCTAGGGTGAGTAAATCAGTTAGTTCCACATAAAGTGTTATTACTTGATGTACATAAGCTAATTACGAATACTCTAGCTGCACTCTTTGTAAATAAACCTGTGTGCACCTATTAATATTCAAGACTATTTCAAAGATAATTAATGCCAATTAGCCAAATCAATTTACAAGAGAAAAATGAAGATACCAGTACTTCCTAAGATGCACTGAACTTAGCTATACAAAACATTTAGGCTCATCTAAGCTACCTGCTAAAATAAACATTAAAAAAGCTCTTATATCCATATATTTTCCCATTTCGAACAATATTCCTGTACAAAAATAGGACTTTGAATATTAATTTTCTGTTGCATACTCTTTTAGGAATAGATTCTAAAGTTTTGCCTGTTTGAGGCTTTTTTGTATCTTTAAGGATTTCAACCTTCTCATGGTAAGTCTGATAATATTATTTTGGAAAACAAAATTCTTAGTTTTGATTTTTTGTATGAGGTTGATAGGTTTCTGGTAAATGAAACCTATCCCTCTCCCTCTCAAACGCTCAACAGTAAAACACCAAAGGAAAGAATAGAACTTTTGTATTAACAAAAGAACAAATGTACATGTATGGTAAGGTAATTGAGAGCCTAACCTCCCTCCACAAGCCAAAGTCTTGTCTTTACACAAAGAATACAAAAATTCACCTGAACAAAGTTACAGGAAAACTATTTATAGTATCTCATTCCCGTGCCCCTTCCTAACTGGTAAAACTGTCGACCTCTAACTCACTTCCCCCTTTTAATACCATTCGGCCTTTAACTGTTAATACCGTTTGGCCTTTAACTGGTAATACCGTTTGGCCTCACTTTCCCCCTGTCTTTCTTCTCCTCTCATACACTTTCCAACCCCTATCATTACACCCCTACCTTATATCCTACAGAGGTGGTCATTCTAGTTCTGCCTTCACTCCATAGAAATTTAAAATGCTACTTTAGTGGTGTGCTTTCTAGGTGTGTCATGGTATGATTACCTTTATTCGAAGCTCATTTATTTGTTCTATACTTTTCATCTTATGTACTTACATTCTATATTTGTGGAATTGTACTTCATATATTATGAGGAATTTGAAAATATTGGTTCCACTTTATTTGATTTTATCCCAGGTTGGGCTACAGGGCGAGTTTTTAAAACTTTACAATGAAGAGAATGAAAATTCAGGGTGGGTAGAATTAACCCCTGATGGCATCCCATCCACATTTACATGGTACAAGGTAATTATGATCTATTGAAGTGATTTCTCTGTGAAAACTGTTGTAGAGTGAAAGAAAATAGAAAATGAAAAGAGCCTACAAGTTATTCACATTGATTTTGTTATAAATATCAACTCATTCATGAACCTCCACGAGGACTTAAGCCCCTTAGAAAGTTGGTTCTTGGCATGGTATTAGCGCCTCTATGACCAAGTTAGAAGTTTCATACTAGCTTCCCTCTTGTTTCTCTTGAGGAAGCTTAATTTAAGAATGCCAGAATACTAACAAAATATTTAAAAAAGAAAGAATCATGCAAAATGATTAAGATATTTCTGTTATACTGATAATTGTATTACCTAATTTTTACTATGGTAGACAAATTCATGAGTGACAGATAGAGCATATGGTCAATGATTAAGATAATTATAAATGTATGCACAGGCGTATGGTCATTGATTAAAATAAATATTTGTATTTAATTGTAATTGAAATACTCTATTAAAACAAGAAAATTAAAATTTCAATAAATTTGAATTTTCTTGACCAAATGAAAATGTAACAATTGAATTGAAAGCTATTCAAGTTCAATGAATTTTAATTTCCTATTCAATCACACGGTTATAGTGTGATAGTGAAGTTGTTGGGAAAGAAGTTTTCACTAGGAATTTCAAAATTTAAGGATGAGATTTTTGTTGGTTGGATCAATTCTCTTGTGGCCAGAGAACATGTTACAATTGAATCATAGTGCTTAAGTTGTTCTGCTCTTAAGTAGAAAGAGTTACATTTTGACAATTACTTATAACTTTTAGCATAGGGGTGATTGTTTGATTGAACAAGGTTGAAAGTGTATTAATCAAGTAAATACTAGTTACCAAAGCATGATCCAAAAGATTGAAAGGAAGCATAGATTGAACAAGGAATGTGAAACCAAGTTCAACCACATGTATGTGCTTTCCTTCAACAACACCATTTTGATGGTGTGAGAGAAAATTAATCTATGATTAATGGCCAGTTGATTGAGATATTGAGCAAATGGACGAACTCACCACCCGAGTCAATTTGAAAAGTTTTTGAAGATGCATGAATCCCAAAACCCTAAAAACATTTAAGGCCTAAGATTTGGCTTTCAAAAGATAAATTAAGTAATTCGTGAATAATAATCAACAAAGGTTAAATAATATAGAAGTAGCTCAAGAGGGATATGTAAACAATAGAAGATGACAAAAGTTTTTGCACATGTGGACTAGAATGACGTAGATATGAATGCCTCAAAAGGAAAATATTTAGAATTTGAACTAGATTTTATACAATCAGATTTTTATGCTACATTATTGCAAACTGAAACAGTAGAAAACAATTGAGGAGATCGACATTGCTGCAACTGAGTTGGGGAACTGATATGACCCATCCACGCCTAGAGAGCCTTCAAACAGCACTTTTAACCGTCTTGTGATTTTACAAGACAAAATGTTGGACGTAATTCAAAAATGATATTATTATCACATGCATAATAATGACTAACAATCATTCAGTTCTTTTATGTTGAAGGGACACACCAAAGTAT
Organism: Vigna reflexopilosa; assembly: GCA_027742785.1. Lineage (NCBI taxonomy): Eukaryota > Viridiplantae > Streptophyta > Magnoliopsida > Fabales > Fabaceae > Vigna > Vigna reflexopilosa. The sequence continues at coordinate 47,915,036 of CM050911.1, read as the reverse complement.
GTAGGGAGAGCGACATTTTTGGATTGATAGTAGAAGAGAAAAGAGTAGAACCTAGTGTACATGACAAAACTTAGTGCACAACTCACACTCAAGAAGGTACACTTTTCACAACCGTAGCCACAATTGATAAGTGAAAAATGCAAGTCCACGACTGTCGTTAAGTAATAATATTGAATTCATAAGAACCACGTGTTTGAATTTGTAATATCACAATTTAATATTATTTAAAAGGAAAAGAAATTAATTGAAATTCAGTGTTAATTTTGAAATAAAGAATTCAAGGAAAAAAAATCAAGAATTGAAATAATAAGCAAATTAATTGGGATAAAATTAATATAGGAAAATTTCCAGGATCAGGATTCGCACCCAGGATTCCTTTTAATTTAATTTCTTACCCAGTTATTGATTCTCTTCGAAGTTGAACTCACCTAAGGTAGCCTATATGTTCCCTCCCCCGGACAACGAAAACATATAAAATTAACCAAACCCTTGGGTAGCTATATTTTATTAAACCCATTAAGTATTTTGATAATTTACTGATTTGTCGAAGAATCAAACTTAATCTCGTGATTAAATACTTTAGTCTCTCCCCTGTAAAATATGTGTCTTCAGAACAAGCATGACCAAGCTTAACCTGTACTAAGAAAAATTGGAAAAGTAGAATAAATAAGATTGAAAACTAAGTATTCAGTATGTAATCGATGAGATTGTTGGGTTATTCCTCGAATTCGGCAAGAGAAGGCATAAAACAGCAAACAGAAGAGGAGGGAGAATCATGTGGAAACCCAAAATATGGTGGGAAAAAGAGGAGGGAATTGAGCCCTAGGCTTCGTACGCTGCTCTAGACACGACGAAAGAATCCAGAGAACCTTTCAATTGACTTCCAACTTGATAAGAAACTGAATTTTGTTGAAATAAAACTAGAAACTCGGTTGTCCGTTTTGTAAGTTTTACGTGTATATATAGTCACTGAGTATTTAGCCGAACAAGTAAAGACCTAAACCACTAGTTGAGAGAGAAAAAGAAATAGCAGTAAACCATGCCAAAATTTTATACTAATAGCTAGTATATAAGATCTGATACCATCTTCACAATTTTATCAGAACAAGATGAGAACCTGACATGATCAAGGTTCTAGGTTAGTGGGTCACTGATGGCACCAATGGCTTGCAGCATCAACCTGTACAATATCATATACATAATTTTATACTAAAGAAATTGGATAAAACTTACTTTTGTCATCTATTTAGCAGAAAACCATCTTAGAGTAGTGGTTATCTTACATTTATGTTACCCTTGGTCTTGGGTTTGAACCTGTCTCTCGACCAAAAAATTTTCTCCCACCATATTTAAGTACCAACCAATAGAACAGCTTGGAGGGTGTGCAAGAGTAAATGTTTGGGTAGGCTAGTTAGTGAAATCTTCAACTGCAATGAATGTTATATGCGCACAGGACAATTGAAGCACAGAATTTTGCAAGAGTAAATGTTTGGGTAGGCCAGTTAGTGAATGTAGGATATTTGATGAGAAACAGGTTTTGAAAGCTTCTTCAAAGTATGTTGATGACAAAATCTTTCCAAGAAATTAAGCAGAGGAAGAATAAGATACGACTTTAAGACTTCTGACATTCTAACCAAAAATTATTAGACCTTTCAAATTAATTTTCAACTTGTTTTTTCTATCCATTTTAGAGGATTTGGGAGTGGAAAGAGTAGGGTACTATGGATTGTGATTTCTGCTGGAGTATGGTGTATTGAGCTGGATTCAACTCCAGAATGTATTTTCAGAGAAGCCATCTTCTTCATTTTGTGGATAGACTTGTTTTCTTATATTACATGGGGCTCATGGCCTTCCTGACAAGGTTTCCATGTCTGATGCTCAAACAATTGTTTTGACCTGTTATGGTTCCCATTTTCAATATTTGTGTGATCTAATTTAGGAAGATTCATGATTCCTGTGCATTTTACGTTGTATTGTATCTGTGTTTGCCTCTAAAATGTTGTTTAGTAATCTATTTATTGTAGTTATTATTCCCAACGCACTACTACAGAATTAGTGAATCTAAAATCATGATATGAATACTGAGATTATGAAGGTGCAAAATAAGCCCATTGGCCATTCTCTCGTAATGCTATTTTTTTTATCTTAACTCCTAAGTAACAATAACGCCTATTTATTTTAACCAGGCATACTTTGATGTTCCTGGTGGCCTAGATCCAGTTGCTCTTGACTTGAAAAGCATGGGGAAAGGTCAGGCTTGGGTGAATGGTCACCATATTGGAAGATACTGGACTCGGGTTTCCCCAAAAAGTGGATGTAAACAAGTCTGTGATTATCGTGGAGCATATGATTCTGACAAGTGTTTAACAAATTGTGGAAAACCGACCCAAACATTGTATGTGCTCTCGAAGTGACTAAAACTGGTGGTTTCATGATTTCATCTAATTCCACAAGATTTTACTTACGAATTATAAATAGCCACTCACGGCATCATTTATCTCATGTTGATTGTTATGTACATTGTACACAAAGACTAATTACTAAATGAGGAAAATATTATTTATGTTCCAATGATATTTAATTAATACTGGTTTGTAATATAATGATTCCTTTATTAAGTTTCTAATAATTATTAGAATGATTTTGAGGAGTATACAGCATTACTTCTATACATTAATACTGGAAATTTTTACTAGAATTAGGTAACTCGGACGAGTTTGCATTCCGAGTCCTAGTGTTGTGCTTTCCTTAACTTTTGACTTATTGGTCTGCAGGTACCATGTGCCACGATCATGGTTGAGAGCATCCAACAATTTAGTCGTTATCTTGGAAGAAACCGGAGGAAATCCATTTGAGATTTCTGTAAAGGTACATTTGTCCAGAATAATATGTGCTCGAGTATCAGAATCGAATCATCCACCTCTGCAGAAATTGGTAAATGCGGATCTCATTCGTGAAGAAGTTTCTGCTAATAATATGATACCTGAACTTCAGTTATATTGTCAAGAAGGACATACAATATCCTCCATAACATTTGCTAGCTTTGGTACCCCCGGAGGTAGTTGTCAGAACTTTTCTAGAGGAAACTGCCACGCTCCTAGTTCCATGTCAATAGTCTCCAAGGTAAACTAATTCTATTTTGGATACTTTTTCACACTAGTCCTTGTCTAGTACCTCTGAAAAGTAAAATTGTTGACAGTTTTTATGCAAGAAAGCAAATGCTCCCCAAGATTCTGGCACTGGCATTGTGGACTTGGGTAAAAGCATACAAGACATTTTCCAAAATGCTTAACCCAATAATTTGTTTAAGTATTACAGTTAAAATTTATTGTTATTATCCCTGGATAATCTCTAGGCTTAGAAAAGTATTGCTGCCACTATAGTTTGTATTACGATTAGCGTTTTACGTCTTATTAACTGCATGTTGCCTGATTTTGGTTGTAGACTCTCCTGACACTTTTAATATTTTGCAGGAATGTCAAGGAAAAAAGAGTTGTTCCATCAAAATCTTAGATACTGTATTCGGAGGTAACCCATGTCCGGGTGTTGAGAAAACGTTGTCTGTTGAAGCAAGATGTACATCGTTATTGAATGTTAGTTTCTTTCAAGAGGCTGTAAGTAGTTCCTAAAATGTTGTTCGGTGTGAATCTAATGCATAAGTCAACCAACTAGACAAAGGTGTTAACCTGAAACGGTCCTTTCATTCTATTGTGTGTGTGTGTACACAATGATACTTCAATAAATGTAATTATTTAGTGCATAGTTCCTGGTCTTTAAAACATCTGTGAGCAAATAAGAATCCGTTGTAGGGTACTGTTTAATGAAGGTTACAGATTTAGAAAAGATCTTCCAACCTACAACATCTTTGAAACGGAAGGATTCCTTAGCAATAAAAAAGTACAAAAGATTGACCTTTACATCACTGGAACATCCATCCAACGTAATATTTTTAATCTTGAAATTATACTATCCACATTTGCTTTTTCACCGTTAAACCGTCTTGTTTTATAAAATAATATATTCAAACAAGGTAACTTAAGGGCAATAGACCACAACAAATGAAAAAAATGTTACTTCGATTAAAAGTGAAATTTATTCTTTTGAATTCATAGAAATGTACATGGTAAAAAGTTAACATTTTTTTTTCTAAAATTTTAAAAGCCATACTCAGCTTATAAAACAGTAGCATTTTTTATCATCATCAAGGGTAGTTGAAACCAATAACTCAGATTATCATTGCAAAGTACACGACTCTTCATACAAGCATTTTCCAAAAGGCATAAAAACTATTACTCATTTTACGTACTTTCATAAGGGTTTGCGATAAAATGATCAACTTTTGAATTAATTTTTTAAAATCATCCCAACGGCAACCCCCAACACCTAAGGATACTTGCCAGCGATTGATAAGCAGTTTCCTAGATATTCACCTCCTGGGGTTGCAAGAGGACAAACTAATAAATTATTTTCTGGAAGAATAATTTTAAATCTTCCTACAAAAAAAAAAAACCAAAAATGCATTTCATATATGCAAAATATTAAATGCTTACAAGGAAATAGCATTACCTTCAAAGAATTCTAAAGTATTCCCAGGAAAATTTTCATGGTTAGCCAAACATTTACACCAAAAATACATTGCCTAGAGAATAGTATCCACAGCGAGCTACTCTAGGGAACGTTATCTAACCCTTAAAAGTAGAAGCAAACATACATGAAATAAAGGGTGACCGTGCTACAATATAATCAAAACTCACTTAAACATCACTCAAGACAGTCCAATACACAGATCAACGACAAGTATTTGGCTGATATGACTTCCGCTTTGTGAAAGCAAGCAAGTTTCACTTTAAACGTCTGATCTTTTTTGTCGCATTTATAATGTTTTGACCAATCTCTGGGTGTTTAAACTCCAACAATTTATGAAGTTTAATAGAAGCTTCAGAGAAACAGTTATCCTCAATACAGGACTCCGATTTGAGTGCAAAATGAACCTCATTGACGTCCTCGTCAAGCTGGAGACAGAAGAGGTGGCTGAAAACCTATATAAAGACAAGACAAAAAGAACAATGATATTACAGAATTACTAGACTCTAAGCACAGTAAAGACCTTGCTTTCGGTTGACAAGACAAGGTGAAAAAATCATTCCACAATCAATACTTCATAATTAACACAACAAATATTTACAAAGTCCATAACATCATCCAGGGGAAATAGTGAACGAACTAAAAATGTGTCTGCATAAAAAATAAATGAAATATTATACAAGAAAAAAATAGAAATGATGTCATTTGAAACTGAAATGATGTCAGTTACCAAGAATGATATCATCTCATATTAGCTAGATGGTTCGTCATGATCTCAATCTGAAAAGGCACCTTCATGGGTTAAGGGATGAAGGTACATAAACAATCCTTGACCTAGATTTCTAAATGATACGGGATTTTAGAGCTATTCTAAATGGGTTGGAGTGACCTCAGCCGCTACTTGGCACACCAATATTCTAACCTAGTGTCTACTCGAATAGTGAGTTACCATATCTGACATTGTTTGCTTGAATTGAGTGTCATTGATGGTACCTTCTAACCATGACTAAGAACATTCAAGAAGGATTGAAGTCATCTGTGGAAGGTGGGTTTAAACTCTTTCTCTTGGATCATCATGGAACATATAGTAAAATAGCAATAATTTAAGCCCTGTATTATGGGTCAAGTAGTCTAGGATTTCCTTTTAGGTCCTGTATTTTGGGTCAAGTAGTCTATGATTTCCTTTTAGACATTGTATTTTAGGCCAAGTAGTGTAGGGTTTTTTGTTAACTTGGGCCAACAAAGGAACACCCAATGTTGACCCAAGTGGACGTCTTTAGTGTGTGTTGACCCATGTGGTCAAAATTTTAACTTAGCTTGGTGAGCAAGTGTTAGACGTCCCACCTTTGGTGAGTGTGGCCATGCTTCATATTCTCATTGGAGAGGATTTTTCATAGGTAGTGGCCATATGTCTTCCTCCTAATGGAGATGATTTTCACCTTGATATTCAAGTTAGGCCAAACTTGTGCTTTTAGGATTTTGCTTCTACAAATTAGAGATACCCTAAGCCTATAAACAAAAGTGTCTCCACCCTCGAATTCTCACTTTGACATTAGTAATGAAATGTTGCCAAATTGTTGAGTTATTCCTATTAGTCTCTAAAGTCAAGGCTAGAAAATCTCATGTGGTCTTCTCTAGCCACCTTTCTTTAGAGTTGGTCCAACCTCTCTAAGAGCACCATCAAACACCATCCCACCATCACCTAATCACCAAAACCGTGAGTATCATTACCCTTTATCCACCTTTGCTTCCACACCTTTACCATCACCATAGCCTCTCTTTTAGTTTGGAATTCCTTGCTTGGAGGAGGAGGCTATCTGTCATCGTATCTGAAATATTATCCACTTTAAAACTTTAAGTCTAACTCAATTTTATAAAACCAACTTGGTAAGATGATATTTGCACACTAAATGTATACTATAACTTGATTATATACGAGATTTTCAACAAACTCCCTCACAGCAAGGATTGGACATCTCAAGTTTGTGAATAAAGGAGTCCAATAGCAAATGACATGATAAGTCTGACAAACCTTGTAAGAATAGACAACAATAACCTTTAATAGCATTTTATAAAATAGACTTTAAACTTAACTCAACCTCATAAACTTGTAAGTTAAAGTTTATATCTACTTATATATTATAATTTGCCCAAATATTTAGTTAATGTTGGATCCCCAATAATTAATATAATCGGTTGTCGCCACAACAACAGTACTATTGATCCTATTTGAAGCTTCTTTCAGGTCAAGGGGCACAATTGAAAAACCTTGAAAGATATCATCACCTATTAGACAGACTTAATTACATCTATGTCAGTAGACCAGACATCACATTGACAAATGCAGGTAGTATAGTTAGCCAATTCCTAAAGGTCCCATGTGACGGTTGTTGGAATGTTGTGATACACATCCTTCGATGCATCACAAATGCACCAGGTCACGGTTTACTATAGGCAGATAAAGTCAAATCCAAAATTGTTTATTATTCTGGTGCTGATTGGGTAGAATCACCATTAGATAAGAGGTCCACTTATGGTTATTTCTTTTCATTGATGGGAACTACATTTGTTGGAGGAGTACGAGAAGACAAAAGTAGTTGTATCCAGTGTTGAAGTTGAGGACCAGCTATGGCAGCAGCTGTTTGCAACATTACATGGCTTAAATAACCTCTCCATCTCTTAAATTTCGAGATACACAAGATACTCCACTAATATGTGGCAATGAAACTACCATTTACATGCATCCAACCTAGTCTTCCATGAGCAAACTAAACACAGAATTTATTATCATTGTGAGAGAGAAGATGCTCTCTAGAAAAATCATCACTAACTTTGTCAACTCCATTGACCAACTTGCGAACATGATCACTGAATCCATAAAGAGCTCTCGGATTGATCACATTTGTAACAAGTTTGGCTCATATGACATACACTCCAACTTGAGATGAAGTGTAAAATATATAATTTGATTTTAGTAATTAGGGAAATATGTATGACTAATAATTAGATATTACCCGTTACTAGGTTTCCCTATAGTATACTTTGAATGATTACAATTAAAGGATTTACATGTGTAATTAAACAAACAGAGAAACTTTTCAATAACTAATAATTAAAGCCTCAAAATTTGGAGTACTTTTCTTTAAGAATTGAAGCGGTTTTAGCAAGAGCAAAGTAAGTGAATTTTTCAAAGTGTGTTGATAGTGTTTGGTGTTTGCCATCATTTTATGTCATTAATTGGATAGAAAAACTTCAAAGGAAAACATATGCTCTACCCTCTAAGTATATTAATGTTTCCATGGCCACTTGGGACTTTCATGTTTATACGTACTGCCACTTCACGATCTCCTTATATTACCCAACCCGGGAACCTTTGGCCATTATAAATTTTGCTTCTTTCAAGAAAGAAAAGGACAACGCTTATATGATTTCAGTATTACATTCCAACTGTGATTGAAATTTTACATGGGTAATCCACATACTAAAGGTTTGAATAAAGGGTCAAGTGATCAACGTAAGTGTCAGTCGAAAAATACCAAAAAAAACACCAAAAAACTGCATTTAATCAGTTCAAAGGGAAAAAATAGAGATGCTGTTAAACATGCTAATAATAAATCTTTAATCAAACAAATTAAAGATCCAGACATTAAAACTCGGTCCAAACTGAATATCATGGCACTTATTTATTTTTTACCTTTTTCATTTTTGAGAGAGCCATATCCTTAATGGCTTGGGACCGTGACACCAAATTGACGACGAAGAGACCATTCTCTGACAACTTATCCTTTACAGTCTCAAGAAAAAACTCATCCAAAAATTCCGGAGCAGGGCATGTCAGTCCCGATCTGTACAAAACATGTAATAAATAAATAGGATTCTCTAAAATCATAGAAGATATTATTTCAAATCCCATGACGGCCTAATACCATTTTTCTTGGCCATTCTTTAATATCTTAATGTAATAACCAAATGCATAATTCAGTTCACCTTGGGTCCGAAGAGTCCACATCAACAATAATGATATCAACTTTTGTAAGTTCTGCACCAGCATGAGACACAGTAGAACTTTCATTTAAAGGAGACTCTGTGTAACTACGGTCATTACTTTTTCCATGAATTTGAGCCACTCCAGAATTGTCAATCTCTTGGACAAATTGGATCCCATCAGCTATGTGCACCTGGATCCCCCAAAGTCACAAGATTCAATAAGTCATTGTGATCTCCTACCATGGGACTAATTCAAAAAATTCTTAAATTACAGTGTTTTAGTATTCTGGACACAGTCCCCAACCCCCACAAGTAAAACATAAGTTGTTCAGTCTGTAGTTGCACATTTTTACACACGCACATTTGGTTTTAGAAAAGCAAAGAAAAATCATGAAATCAAAATTACTTGCCACAGTCAACATTGTATGATTACTAGGGATGGGAAAGTTAGCAATCCTTCACTTTGACCAGTCCTAATTTGACATTTATGTTCCACAATATGTCAAGAGAAATACAGGAATGCATATTTAACTACCTTTAGTCGTTCATCCTCCATAAAACTGAAGTAGTCCTTTGCAATATCAACAATCACGGGGTCTAACTCGACAGTCTGTAGATAAAAATTTCTATCAAACCATGTGATATTAATCATTCAGAAGAATTAATCATTAGGGACGTAGTCTGAACTCCAACTATTTCCCCTCACGGCACAACAGGAAAAAACATATTACCTCAATCTCTAAAAAGGGGACACAACCATGAAGAAACATGGGAAGTAAACCTGCTCCAAGACCTATTATTACTGCTTTTGCCTGAGATATGCCACTTGAATATATCAGCAATAATGAACAAGAGAATGTTTTAGAGCATGAAACTTTTAAAGAATTTAAAACGAGTTAATTTGGCTTGTATTTACAATTACCAATTATTGGAAAAAACAGTACTTAATGTAACAAGGAAATAGTTATCACTTGATAATTTATCCTTCCATACATGAATTTTCACTCCAACAAAGACAAAATTCCCTGAACTTGATATTATATCAGACAAGTGAAATTGCCCAATCAGCATCAGGATAGCCAATTCCATCAACTTTATCTATCATGCGCTCCCATCTACTTCAGATATGAACCAAAAAATTTATACTTATGTAGTTATTTCAAGACTGATCTGTCCACCCATAAAAGACACTCACTTCAACCGTTAAGGTGTCCCCCTTAAAGAGAATGGCCTTTTACATAGCCAGGAATAAAGTGACTAATACTAAAAATTTAGGGACTGCAGGTTTACACTAATAAAATTCCTTAAAAAATGAAGATAAAGCAGAGATTGCACCATAAAAAGTTCTTGATAAAAACAAATATATAAATAATTAGAGAATAGTTACTGTAATAATCATCAAGTGCTCTTTGAACATATCATTAACCAGTTGAACAATCAAATTGTTTAACAGTGGAAATATTTTATTGAAACCACAGCTCTTTTATTGCAATTTCCCTAAATAAAAGCCAGAAATACTTGCCATTTTCCCACTTGATGCCACAGTTTCCATATAAGAAGATATCAACATGAATCCAGAAATAATTCCTGTATGATAAGAACTAGCTACATAGCCATGATAGACTGTCAACTGGTTACTTGCTCCTGAAAAATCAGGAAAAAAATTACAGTGGCAAGAAAAACACAGCAAATATTGCAAGCTAAAAAAGGAACAGTGTTGAAACTGTAAAAATCCCCTCTCTAATACTGTTGTTAAACAATTTTTAACAAATCATTTTCATCCGAAATCCTCATTGCATGAAACAGATTATAAGTACTTACATTTTACGATTTATCCATATTATGTAATATAATTATTTACTAATATTTATACTTTTTAAACAGTTTTAAATATTTTAAGTACTTTATAATCTTTAATGGTATAAAATATAAATAAACCCTCCCGAAAAAAAAAATTGCACTTATCTATGCTTAATTAACATTGTTGGGTTGGACAGTGGCCAATCTAAGTTGCAGGCCTAATACCTACTGCAAAGTCTGACGTAAAAAGCAACACCCACTCTGACCCGACAAGCAAAGAAACCCTTGTGTTCTTCTTCCTCCAGCACAGGGCAGCTTGATTGTCACAAATAAGCTGTTTCATGGATGTGCCCTACTTTTATCTGTAGTAGTAGTTGCCTTAGCCACATAAGCTCTCAAGTGGCTGCTGTCATAACACGATTTTAATAACACGATTTTATGCTTCTGCACTAAATCTGGCAACTATATTTTGCTTCTTGCTTCTCCAAGTGGATCTTCTATTTGATGGTGATCTTGCCCAATCCGCACTTAAGTAACAAGTGATCTTAGTACTGCTTTTGTCTTCATACAAATATCCTCATCTTGGACAATTTTTTATGTATTGAATAATATGTGTCACAGCATCCCAAGTGGTCAACACAGCCTTGACCCTGAAACCATAGCTGGACAACAGCAGCATAGGAGCTATAGTTGCTCCTCCCGATCAATTTTTCAGATAGAATTAGCAGAACAGTGGTAAAAGTAACTTCAAAGGAGGTACTTGAGTGTGAGCTTCCGGAAGCCATGGGAAAAGTACTTGAAATGGGCTAAAAAGGGGTGTGGGTGTGAGGAAGGTAGAGAGCTCGCGGACAAGTGGGTCATGCCGAAACAGTTAAAAATACACAAGCAAAAACAAACGTGTGAGATGAACGTGCCAGGAAGAGGTCAGGCATGTGGGCGCGGGCTGCAATGGATTGGAGCGGGGAATGAAGCACAGTGGTCACTGGAAGAAGACAGTCTTGATCACAATGGTCACCCGAGAAAAAAAACATAAGATCCAAGATCGAAACCCTAAACTATTTGTTAAATATGATGAAAAACTATATTTAGGATCAATCTCCTTTGTGTGTCTTTGCATACACATAGGGTAATGTATTTATAATAATAAGAATGTGGGCTAAGCCCAAATACAAATGAATATGTAAAAATAAAAATAATAAGCATAGGGACTATATTTCCCTAATAAACATATAGGTACTATGTTTCCCTAATTAACATAAACACACAATATCTAACACTCCCCCTCAAGCTGGAGCGTATAAATCATATGTTCCAAGCTTGTCACAAAGATAGTCAATTCTAGGTCCTCGCAAGGACTTAGTGAATATGTCTGCCAACTGGTTGCTTGAGTTAACGAACTCAGTCTTGATATCTCCAGATATGATTTTTTCTCTAATAAAATGGCAATCAACTTCAATGTGCTTGGTTCTCTCATGGAAGACAGGGTTAGAGCTAATATGAAGAGCAGCTTGATTATCACATATAAGTGTCATGTGAGTGACATCTCCAAATTTCAATTCACTAAGTAATTGTTTAAGCCACACAAGCTCACAAGTAGCTGATGCCATAACTCTATATTCTGCTTCTGCGCTGGACCTAGCCACAACACTTTGCTTCTTACTTTTCCAAGATATCAGGTTGCCACCAATAGAGACACAATATCCAGAAGTAGACCTCCTATCAGAAGGGGAACCAGCCCAATCAGCATCTGAATAGCAAACGATTTTTGTATCGTTGTTAGGACCATATAGCAAACATTTTCCAAGTGATCCTTTAATATACTTCAGTATGCGAACAACTGCATCCCAATGGTCTTCACATGGGGAGTTAAGGAATTGACTCACCACACTTACTGCGAAGGAAATGTTAGGACGCGTAACAGTAAGATAGTTTAATTTACCAACTAATCTTCTGTAACGTTCAGGATCTGAGAAAGGCTCCCCCTGATTTGGTAGAAGCTTGATGTTAGGATCCATTGGTGTCTCAACAGACTTACAATTCATTAACCCTGTTTCCTCCAAGATGTCTAAGGCATACTTCCTCTGAGATATGACAATACCATCACTGGATTGTGCTACTTCAATACCCAAAAAGTATCGGAGTTTGCCAAGATCTTTGGTTTGAAAATGGTGACAAAGGTGTTGTTTCATCTGAGAGATGCCAAGATAGTCGCTTCCTGTGAGAACAATGTCATCAACATACACTATTAAGTAGATACATCCAGCACTTGAGTGGCGATAGAACACTGAATGATCCGCTTCACTGCGTGACATACCAAATTGTTGAACAACACAGCTGAACTTACCAAACCAGGCCCGAGGAGACTGTTTTAGGCCATATAAGGATTTGCGAAGACGACATACCAATCCAGATGACTCCCCCTGAGCAACAAAGCCGGGCGGTTGCTCCATATAAATTTCTTCATGCAAATCACCATTAAGGAAAGCGTTTTTTACATCAAGTTGGTAAAGAGGCCATTGTCGAAGAGCGGCCATGGCAATGAATAGGCGAACAGAGGTCATTTTCGCCACTGGAGAAAAAGTATCACCATAATCCAAACCAAAAATCTGTGTATATCCTTTGGCAACCAGTCGAGCCTTCAAACGATCAATTGTACCATCAGGGCCAACTTTGATAGCATAAACCCACCTGCAACCAACAACAGACTTTCCAGATGGTAATTGGACAAGCTCCCAAGTTCCACTTTTCTGTAAAGCACTTAATTCATCCAGCATGGCTTGACGCCAACCAGGATGAGTTAAGGCATCACCCACTGACTTGGGAATGGACACAGAAGAAATGGAGGAGAGACATGTGTAAAAAGATGGAGATAACCTGTGGTAACTAAGAACAGTATAATGGGGGGAAGGGTTACGAGTAGAGCGTATACCTTTACGGAGGGCAATAGGCAGGTCAGACTCATTTGCAGTAGCCGGAGGAGACACAGGAGGCGGCACAGGAGGTGAGTCATGAGGGAGACGAGGACGGCGACTATAAACCTGAAGGGGTGGAGTTGAAGGACGATCCTGAGAGGCTAAAGGAGGAGAAGGATCACAGACAATAGGAATATCAACAGTAATAAGTGGAGGTACAGAACTAGAAGATAGAGGTGAAAAATAAAACGAAGATTCATCAAAAGTGACGTCAGCAGAGATAAAATGGCGATTGAGGGAAGGGGAAAAACACTTATAGCCCTTTTGTGACCGTGGAAATCCTAAGAAGACACATTTGTGAGATCTAGGAGATAACTTATCAAGACCAGGACTAAAATCATGAACAAAACATGTAGACCCAAAAACTCTAAGAGGTAATGGATGTAAAGGGTCTTGAGGAAATAAGACAGAATGAGGGATTTTGTTGTCTAGGACAGAAGATGGCATGCGGTTTATGAGATAACATGCAGTGAGAACTGCATCACCCCAAAAACGCGAGGGTACTTGGCCATGGATGAGAAGAGTACGAGTTGTTTCAATAAGGTGTCTATTCTTGCGCTCAGCCACCCCATTTTGTTGAGGAGTATAAGCACATGAGGTCTGGTGAAGAATGCCATGAGAAGCCATAAAATGTTTAAACTGTTGAGAAAGGTATTCACGGCCATTATCACTGCGTAAAATTCGAATAGAAACCCCAAACTGTGTTTTTATTTCATTGAAAAAAGATTGGAAAATAGAAAACAACTCAAAACGATTCTTCATTAAAAACAACCAAGTACATCTGGAATAATCATCAATAAAGGTAACAAAATACTGAAATCCTAAAGTGGACTTAACACGACTAGGTCCCCAAATATCAGAATGAACTAATGAAAAAGGGGATGACGCTCTTTGTGAAACACTACAAGGAAAGGAACTGCGAGTATGCTTTCCTAACTGACAAGACTCACATGACAAACTTGATAACTTCGACAAACTCGGAACAAGTTGCTGCAATTTGGCAAGACTGGGATGACCTAACTGAGCATGAAGAAGGGATGGTGACTCCATGATTACGCCAGCATGTGGAGAAGGGCGGAGAAGATATAGGCCATGAGACTCACATCCTGTGCCAATCATGTGTTTCGAACTCCGGTCCTGCAAACAAACAGAATCTTTGGTAAATGAAATAATACAATTAAGGGAATGAGTTAGACGACTTATGGACAATAAGTTGAAAGGAGACCCAGGGACATAGAGTACATTATCAATGGATATGGATGGAAAAATATGAACAGTACCAATATCATGAGATGAGACTCTAGACCCATCAGTCATTGTTACCGAGGGTAAATTATCCGGACATGACAAGGAAGAAAACAAGGACTTGTTACCAGTTATATGATCGGTGGCGCCTGAGTCAAGGACCCAAGATCCGAGGGAGTGAGTCAGACCAAGAAAAGGTGTACCTGTGCGGGCAACAGATACAGATGTAGTGGAACTAGAGTGCTGACGATCCTCATACCATCGGAGAAATTCGTTGAAGACTACAGGATTGTCTACCGTATTTGATGAAGTATGATGGTCTGCAGACGGTAGTCGAGGAGGTGGATCAGAATTAGCCATTGCTACAGATCGAGGAGGACGTCCATGAAGCGAATAACACCTATCAATTTTGTGGCCTGGCTTGCCACAATGGTCACATTTAGGTCGTCCTTTACCTGGCTTGCGAGACCGACTTCGATCATCACGTTGGACAGCCATAACTGAGGAATCATCAGTATGAGGAGATGTCTCAACGACTAGTTTGCTCGGAATACGCAAAAGAGCAGAACAAGTAGAAGTAAAGTTGGGTATGACAGGAGAACCCAAAATCTGATCACGGACATGGGAGGAATCATCAGAGAGTCCGTATAAGGCCAACAACATGAAGAACTTTGATCGTTGTTCCAGTTCTTCAGCAGGAGTGGAAGCAGGAGGTAATAGCTCATTAAAATCATGAAGAAGGGCATGAACTTTACCCAAATATTCTGCCATGGGACCAGGACTGCGCGGACCAATGACAGTGAATAGGTTCTGACAAACACCATAAAGACGCTGGGTGTCATTTGTGTATAATAGCCTTGCTTGAGCCCATACTTCTGAACATGTTTCATAGGAACGAAACATTTGTTTCAGAGAGGAGTGAATGGTGGACTTTATGACGATGCATAACTGGGCATCAATTTTCATCCAGCGAGAAGTGTCATCTGTGGTAGCACTAGTCACATCTTTAGTAAGGTGATCTACATACCCCTGACTCTTCAACCAAAGTTTGATGTCAGATGCCCATGTTGCATAATTCGTGCCATCTAACTTGTCAATGGACAAGTGTACATTCACAAAATTGGTGTAGATTGGGGAATCAGCAGAAGAAGATGGGGCACTAGCATAGGTATTTGTAGACGCGGAAGATGCCATGGAGAGGGAGAAACCCTAAAAATCCAACGTGCTCCGATTGACGCAACGACCACAGATCCAGAAAGAGGGCGAGGAGGCGATCACGGCGATGCTGGTCGGCGGCGGTGGGCTCTGGCGACGCGCCAGCACGCGCGGCGGGAAGCGGCGGATCTGCGAACTGCTGTGGCGGCGCGTGGAGGCGCGTGGGTGCTCCGATCGCCGCGATCTTTGAACTGCGGTGGTCGCCCGGCCGAGGCGCTTCAGATGGAGTGGTCGCCGGTCGATTCTGGAACTCCGGCGGCGGCAACAGCGACGGCGACGGCGGTGGGCTGCGGCGACTGCGGCGGTGATGCGTACCGGAGACTGTAGAACAGGTAGAACCGAACCTAAGCTCTAGATACCATGTTAAATATGATGAAAAACTATATTTAGGATCAATCTCCATTGTGTGTCTTTGCATACACATAGGGTAATGTATTTATAATAATAAGAATGTGGGCTAAGCCCAAATACAAATGAATATGTAAAAATAAAAATAATAAGCATAGGGACTATATTTCCCTAATAAACATATAGGTACTATGTTTCCCTAATTAACATAAACACACAATATCTAACACTATTGATACCATATAGAATTATACATGTTCTGAATGTATTGTGTCTAATGCAGACCACACAGTATGTATTTTTACTATTTTACAAAATCAATTATAATAAAAACACCTAAAATTTAGGAATCAATCTTCCTAATTTCCTAGATTATATAACGGTTAATTTCCTACAAATATGTAACATGTGATTACATTCTAACATTACATAATGCTTCATTACATTTTAATATCCCCTTCATGTTCCATAAGACACCCGATTATAATTTTTTAAAAACTTTTGGGTGTGCTTGTTTTCTTTTTTACAACCTTACACTACTCAAACTAAATTTCAGATCCCAAGAAAGCACGTTTCTAGGATATTCGTCCTCTCACAAGGGCTGTCAGTCTTTCTGGTTCTAGCAAAATTTACATTTCCAAAGATGTTATCTTTAATGAACAATGATTTCCCTATAATGATATTTTTCAAAAAGGTCTTGCCCAGAATGTTTTTCAGTCTAACTAATTTAATCTTGCTCCAGATTTATTGTCCCTTCCCTTGATCCCCCGCTGCTCCTCCACAACTTCACAATCATCATCCTTCCTGTGTCACCCATTCATACTCCTTCTAAACCTGATAATATTCACCCCCTGCAAACCAAGTCCAAATCTGAACTACATAACTCATGTCTTCATGATCCATTGTTTCTTGCACATAGTAAGCCAAAAGGAATCAAACAGGCTTTCACTGGTCTAAACCAATTGTCAGATATGCAGTACGAATACTCTCATGAAGAATGACACATGGAACTTGGTTCCTCTGCCTTCTGATCGAAAAGTTGTTGGTTGTAAATGGGTTTTATGCCTAAAAGAAAATGCAGACGGGTCTCTCAATAAATATAAAGTATGTCCTGTGGCTAAGGAGTTTCAACAAGCTCCTGGATTTGAATTTCAAGATACGTTTAATCCTGTTGTTAAACCTGTTACTGTTCACCTTGTTATTACTATTCCTTTACCTCTAATTGAGTTATTTCAGTTGGATGTTAATAATGTTTTTCTTTAGTTTCTCTTGGAAGAGGTAGTTTACATGGTATAACCTCCAGGTTTTGAAAATTCTGAGCAGTCTCGTGTCTGTTAGCACAAGGCTATTTATGGACTTCAACAGGCACCCAAGCAGTGATTTGATCACCCCAAATCTACTTTCCTTCAATTTGGGTTAACAGCAAGCAAATAAGGTCCTTCTCTATTTCTCTACAGACTTGAATCTCACTATTATTGTTATATTATATGTGGATGATATCATCATTAATTGTAGTTCATCATCCCTCATTCAGCAAGTTATAACTCACCTTAATTCTACTTTTTCTCTCAAACAACTTGGCTACTCGGACTATTTCTTGGGCATTGAAATCAAGCAATTACCCAATCAGTCTCTTCTAATGACTCAAAGCAAGTACATTTGTGATTGTTGATGAGTGCAAATTTTAGCACTCACTTAACCTCTAAATTTAGCTTCTTAATTGGTTTGTATGCTTTAAATTGTTGTTTTAACGAGTATTTTTTCTAGCTAAGCTTATTGAGCATGAGTTACAAAAATATGTTAAAAATAGTGTTTTAGTTGTATATATGCTCTTTGGATATTCTAAGGTGTGTTGATACAATTGTAGCTAAGATAAGCTCATGGAGGTGTGAAAATAGAAAACAATCAATGCCACAATAAGCCAAGTCAAGCATATGGCAAAGAGAGCATGAAAAAATGAAGAAAAGAAAGTAACCCCAACGAGTTACATTGTGGCCTAGCAAGCACTATTCTAATGGCATAGCACTAGCTCTCAAGGCTGAGCTAAAATCAGGATGTCCCCAACAAAAAATGAACTGCAGATTCTGATAGATTCTCCCATGCAGTGACTATTATTATGAAATAATTATTATAATGCAAGTCTATCTTTAAATATTTGATAGATATTTTTAAATATTTATTTTATTTAATTGTATAAGAAAATATTAACAGATAGAAACTGTCAAATCTATTCAAATATGGCCAAATCCTTTTAAATCTCCGCAACAACCAAAAAGGTATATGAAGTAAGCACACCTAAATAGATAACACAACAATATCCACAACTTTTTTATAGAAGAAAAAAATAGCAAACTGAAAGGATTACAATGAGATCATTCGTCTTAGGCCCTGTTAAATTTACATAGAAAATCAGTTTGGCATCATGAACACATTCCGATGTAAAATATGAGACTAAGATTATTTTGGACAAACATCTCAATCATTTTCAATGGTTCAAATCAATTATACCCAAATATAAAATAATTGGGCCCTTTATGATATGCATTATATATTAACAAACTCAGGCCTTGTCAATAATGTCAAAGCAACTCTTGCAGGAGTTGCATCAACAATAAACATTGAACAGTTTAAATAAATGAGTCAAGGGGAAAATAATTACCAGCATTGTGTCTCTGAGATCCAGTTTTTCTGGATTTGGAAGATGCATTGTTTATCTTCCTCCCCGTCTCACTAACCAATTTTGTAGGCAGCTGTTCATCTTTTAGAAGAGCTTCAGACTGCACCAAATTTGCAGCTCTCTCGAAAACAAGGCGACGAAAGACCAACTCTCTAGAAGGAAAAATACAATTGACTTCACTATCAACATTTTCATAAATTACATCTTCAACAATAATTGATCCAGTTAATGAAGATGTGACCTGCAAAACACAACCACAAATGATATAGAGATTATGGGGATGATTTTAAATCAAGCAAGACATCACAAGAATGAGCACCCATGTAAAAAATAGGAACCGAAAAAGTAAAAGACCAGTGGACATTTCTTTTTTATTTCTTTTAGATAAAAGTTGCATTTCAAAAAATATAAAACAAAGATGTAAAATTATTCTTAGATCAATAAAGCAGGTGGATAAACAGAAAAAAAAAAAAAGAAAAACATATTAAGAAAAGAGACGTGTAGAGCCCCAACTCCCTATAATGACCAATGAAACCAAGGGCTGAACATCATAAAAAGAAGCTTGATAAGAAGTACAGAATGATTTTTCATGCAGAATGCTAGATATAATCTCACAGCCTCCTTAGGCTGAGAGATTTGAACTACACAAAGAAACAAAAACCTAATTTTATTGATAACAATTACACTAATAAGGTTATCAAACTTGAGAGTTTACGTAAACTCGTGAGAGTCGAGTAAACTCGTGAGAGTTGAGTAAACTCATGAGAGTCGAGTAAACTCGACTCTTAAACTCAACTCATAAACTCGTAAGAGTTTGAAAAAATTTATATAAATAATATCTTAATTCAAATAAGTCTACAAAATTATATAACTTTAAATAAATAAAATTTATAGATATATTGTTCATAAAAATAAATATTGTAAAACATAAATACTTGGATTATTGTCATTAATTTTGATGCATTTCATGAAATATATAATAAAAAAAGACCAAACAATCTCGTTTTTCTTAATTTTTCTCACTTTCAAGCTCACAGAATCGCTCCAAACTCGTGATTCTACACGATTTTACCGATTTCACAGTCAATTCTATGGAGTTTACACAGAAAACGAGTTTACTTCTGAATTAACTCGGAAGCCATGTCTGGGAATGTAAACTCGTAAGAGTTTAAGAGTTAACTCAAGAGTTTGATAACCATGACTAATGACACTCAGAGCTACTCTATTTGCAAAATCAATCTCTCAAAAATAAGGAAACAAAATATGCTAAAATAAATAAAAAGATTCTAAAGATATCTTATCTTAATACAAAGATCCCACATAAATTTGTCCCAATAAACCCTATTTACAACACTCCCATTTAAGTTGATAAATGAATTTTTCAATCATTCCCAACTTTCTCACAAGAACCTAATCTTCCATGAGGAAGACCCTTAGTGGATATAGAGACACAGGTTGTAACCACAAGGCCTTTGTCTAGAGTATCTACATGGAGTGTCTGTCAATTTCAATTTGTTAGATAATTATGTTCTATTGCAATAGAAAAAAGTGTTAGAATAATTACATCTATGTATCCTCATTAAGGCTAAGTAGGGTGTAGTATGTTAGACAATCTATTAGTTGTACCTATAGTCATACCTAGTTTTGTACCTAGACATCTAGTGTAGTCCCTTAATCTTTCATGTATTCGTTCATTATAAATAGAAGATTATGAGAGGGGTCTCTCAAGCCCTCCAAAATATATTTCTCTGTTCATAATCTTAAGTAGAAGAAACTTAAAGGGTTGTCATGTATGATGAAGGAATCTCCAACATAAGCTTTGCCATGACAACAAGAAAGTTCTAGACATACTATGACAACTAAGGAGAATATTATTCATAATGTAAAAGATTTGGACATACCAAGGAAAGGTGTTTCAAACTCCATGGAAGAGATAGTCCTTGATTGCGAGGCAACAGTTAGAACATGAAGAAACAAATCAATTCATTGCTCCAACTCAACACGACCATGATATGAAAGCCTACAACGAGGATCTTGTTTGTCTAAGAACAATGATTGAATCAATGTGAAAGCCCTCTAGATCATGTCCTCTATTAGAATAGTAAATACCATCTTCTAAGAAAAAGTTGTTTTATGTGTATCTATACGTAACCTAGCATCCTAGGGTTTACATTTTCCAGTTTTCTTAACCTTCTATTGTAAGCAATTAATCCTTAAAAATATATGAAGTAGAGAGAATTAAGTAAAGATCTCTTAAGATCTTTTTCTTGTATATCCTCTTTAAGTATTTAGTCTCACACCTGAAATAACTACTCCTTAATGTGGAAGGATGTGTTAAAGATATGACATATGCTAGAGATATGACAAATTATAATATATAAGTTGGTGCAACCCTCAACTTACCAGTGGTTTATAAGATTGAGTTAGATTTAATGTACACTTTCTAAGTTCTCATTACAATAAAAACATTTCTTGTAATGGTGGCAATTTTTCTTTTCTTAAGATTTGATACCCTATTTCGTTCATACTCGTGGTTCAAGCCAAACAGAAGTTTGAAGATTCTTCCTCTTTTCATCTATTGGAGATCTTACATCGACTAGAGTTAAGACTTACAATATATAAATAGATGCAAACCTCATCTTACAAGCCGGTTTTATAAAGTTAAGTTAGGCTTAAAGTCTTCTTAAGATGATATCAAAGTCATCAAAACCCTATCTTAGCAAGGTTTGTTATTTGTCAAGCCTTATATGTCACTCGCTATTGAGTCACTATCAGACCACCCGTTGATGTCTAATACCACACTCAAGATGTATATGTCTCGGCATGAGGGGAATGCATTGGAGAACCCACATTAACTAAAGATAAAGTAGATTTACAACATATAAGTGAGTGCAAACCTCATCTTACAAGCTGGTTTTGTAAGAAAAACCCACCACATTTAGAACATCATTAAGGCCTTAAGGGATGAATTTCACCATCAACATTGTAAAAATATAAAACAATGTCACAGATATATTGAAATAAACCCAATTGGCAAGAGAACTGAAAACTCATATATCTACTCAAAAGAGAGTCAAATGAGAAGTCATTAGCCCCTTTTATGAACTCAAGGGTGATCACCAACCTAGGGCTCATCCCTCTAGCCCACCACCAACCCTAAAGTTAGAGGTAGTTGAGCAAACAACAGTGGTGCATAGTATTTTCTCTATTTGCATCGCAACAAAAACAAAGCTGCAAGATCAAGAGCTCTGATACCAACTTGAACTACAAAAGGAAACAAGAAAATAATTTTGTTGATAACAATGACACCAATTACAATTGAGCTCCTCTATATGTAACAATCAATCTCTCCAAAATAAGGAAACAATATATATATATATATATATATATATATATATATATATATTAAGATTCTGAAGATACTTTATCTTAATGGTACCTTTATCTTGAAGATATTTTTATCACAATAAACTACTATTTAAAACAGAGTTCACTAGATCAAATTCAAAAGAAAAAAACAGAAACAATGTTATGTTTATAGTTACTAACCTTGTGAATGATGTTTCGTTCCTTGAGCCCCTCACTTGCCATCATGAAACTGTAGGCATGCATTCAAGAATTTGTGAGAATAAATGTAATTCATAGTGTTCAATGTGAGTTTGTTTCAGCTTATTCTGAAGAAAGAAAAGCTTGTTAGTCAACTTCTAGGGAGAGATTTCGACAAAAACGAAATAATTACTTCCACAGGAATAATCTGATCCAAACATGCAAAAAGTAAGACTACAGCACTTGTCAAAAATGGTTTACAGTATAGTAACAACTATAATGCATAATAGAACATGTTTGAATACTTTGGTATCCATAGAAAAAAGGAAAAAACTAAACATTTATGTTAACATTGTTAGAAATAAATGACAAAACACAAAAAGTGAAATTGTACAAGATACAGACGGTATTTGAGCTCCAGTCTCATTTTCTGCAGGTGCCAAAGGTGTAACCAACAGAGACAAATCCTTCTAGAAAGGGATGACAAACACAATTCAGTAAAAAACAGCACAGTTAACATTTAAATTACATGTCCATGAAGTATAACTTGATGTTTCTACCTGAATCTCCTCCATGCTTGTATCTGAATGGCTGGCATCCAAGAAAACCTGAAGTCACAGATCAGCTAGGAAGCTTCAATTACAAAAGTAACGTGACATGTTAAAAAATACCAGCAAACTGTAATTTTATTAATAGAATGGTACCATTATGAGCCGAGCAGCTTTGGAGCTTCTGACCACCATCCACTGTCCTTCTTCAGAATAGAAAAGCCATTCCCGTGCACGAATCTGAGATTTAACATTCAGTCATCAAATTCAAACAGAAAAACTTCATAATTGGAAGCCCTAGGTGTATAAACTGCAAATAGATATCAAAGAAGAGTTGACATCTGTAGAATCAGCTCTATAGATACATATTGATGCACATCTTACTCAAATAATAAATAAATAAAATTAAATGGAAAGAAGAAAAAAAAAAAAAACCTAAGATATAGTTGAAACCCTTCTATCTGCCAACAAACCAGCATCCCTACCTCTAAAATAAACATGCACATTCAAAAACAAAACTATGCAATCAACAAAAAGGTAAAAAGATATCTCTGCAAAAACACACCTTAGGCACAATGAAAATCCCACAATGATATGTAAAAGGGTCAGCCAGTTCCTCAGCATCAAGAATTACAGCCCTATAAGAAAAAGTAGAGCACCCTGGTCCACCCAAAGTTATCTGCAATCGCCGACCTTGAGAAAGCTTTAGCAGATCCTCTTGCAGATCTTCCACAGAATATAATAACCCAGAGTCACTAGAGTACTTTTCACGAATTAGGTTTTCATTTTGAAGGGCTTCATTAAATCCAGAAACCTTGAAAAATAAAAACAAACAGAAAATAATAAAAAGTTAAGTTAGAAATAGGATATCTACAAAATATCTTAGAAAACCTTCACGGCAATTTTAAAATATCATGCATATATTACTTGATTAACTGGTCCTCTAAGCTCTAACTAAGAAGCAATCGTAGGAGATGTCTTCAATTTTATTGTGTTTCCTGATGAGTTTAGGATTACAAATCTTTTTATTTAGTGGTTTGAACTTGCCTTAGTAGTACTTTGTATCTTACGTAAAATGAATTCCATATCACAATATTCAGAGCCCTTTATCTACTCCTCCTTCCTATATAAAACTTACAACTTTAACTCATAATAACTGTAAAATTAATCATATCCATAAATACTTATTTTAAGATAGCTCTTACATCTGTGAGAACTCAACAAAAAGTAGTAGTGTAGTGCAGATACTCTACCTGTTTTGAATTGCAATTAAGAGAAGAATTATGAAGCAATGATGTAATCTGATGCACAACAGTAGATAGCTCCTTCTCCACAACCACCATAAACGTTTCAAGGCTAGGTTTACCAGAAGACTTTAAAGGTATGGCATCAACACTCATTTTCCACCCAAGTCGGAACTTTGAGAAAAATAGATCTGGAATTTGTGAATTAATTATATTTCCAATCACACAAAACCAAGCATGTCAAAAAATGAAAAAGATTGCATGAAAACCAGTAGCAAATAATTTCATTGCAATGCAGAGGAAAAAAAACAGATACAATCAATTGAAACAGAAACTAAGATAAAAACAACATCTCCTTTAGTTTTGATAGCATGTTTCTTTTCTAGCATGTCATACAGGAGATAGGAGGTATTATGCGACAAACAGTTTATAAGGGGTAACTAACACAAAACTAAATAACAAAATATGACTCCATGTTCTGTGGAGTTTAGGAAGTGGGTACCTTTTACTAAGAACTAAACAATGTGGAAGTAAGGCTACCTGACATCCAATATGAGAGAAGATAGGAAATGACAGTCAGGTTAGAATTAATCTATCTGGTAGGATAGAAGGAAATTTATTTGATCCACTCTGTTCTATAGAATGTGGTTTAAATATCAACAACATTTCCCTTTTTAGATATTTCCGAGATTATCACATATCTGTTTTCATAAAACATTTTTATCACCCTGGCGACTAACCAACCCACATCTTTCATGGGCGCAAGGTTCCGTAGTTGCCAAGAGAGCTTTAGCTACAATACTCCAGCCTAACTCTGTCTAGGGGTGGTTGCCCATATTATGACAGATTAATGATAATCAGCAAAGCACTGCAGACTTGAAGGAAAGCCAGCTTAAATTAACTCGGCTTAAGGATGTCATAGAATCCAGTAAGCAAAGCTCAAACAAAACCAACCTTTGGTCCTTTATCTTGTATTTCCAGATCAGTGGGTAATATAACAGATCAGAAAGGACAGTCAGGTTGATGTTGTTAACATGCTTGGAAAGTTATACTTCCTATGATAAGAATGAGTTGAATGGTGCCTGTAAGAACAAACTCAACACTAGAACTAAACCCTATCCAGATTTAATTAACGACAGACAAAGCTCAGAGTTCTATTAAAGAAAAATAACAATTCTGCAATTGAAGCAAGCACTAAAAACCAGTCAAAAAAACACCACCACATAGTCTTCAATTATATTATCTGCATATCACATTTTTTCACTAATATTTATGGCAAAAAATTATTCAGAAAACTTACTTAGTACATGAGATTCAGCCAGGGTGAGGCACACAAACTTGCCCCCAGGCTTTAAAACTCTCTTCACCTGGATATTAAGAGAAAAAAAAAACGAAGTTACCAACACACAATCCACAAAATCAATTATTATTCAGGCCATGTTTGTATCTCTCCTATATAAGCCAGGAAAATAAGAAAGTAAAATTCATTGGATTCTTTGTAATTCAACTGTAATAAAAGAGTGCTCTCTCATCCAACTTCTCCAAAATTAATGTGCTTTGACTTAGGTAAAGCCTAATCCATTTTACATTCTTATTTTCTCTTAAAAACAGCAGTTCAACTTTAACAACAGAGCGTTCTCTCATCCAACTTCTCCAAAAACTATTGTGCTTTAGGGAATACCTGATTCGTTTGACATTCATATTTTCTACCCTTAAAAGTGCTAATAGAGACAAGATGATCCAACAGATACACACATAATGGTAAAACAAAATAGAGAAAAACCTACCTCAGATAGGTACTGGTTCCCCAACTTGGGGCCAAGCTCGGGCTCCATCAAAGCATCTAATCCACCTTTATCAATAACCGCAATGAAGCTCTCGTCATCAAACTGCACCATCCAAAACAAAAGAACCGGTAAGAAAAAAGAAAGTCAAATAGAGCAGCAAAACCAAAAAAGCGGGCGGGGGAGAGACCTGCATGGCGGTGATGTCCATGACGCGCCAGCGCATGAGCGGGCGGTCGCGGACGTTGCGGCGGAGCATGTCGGAGATGACGACCTTGGAGAAGTCGACATTCGTGATGGCAGTGTGGCCGGCGTCGTAGAGGTGCTCGGAGAGGCGGGAGTTGCCACAAGCGGGGACGAGGAGGGGGAGGGGGAGAGGATGTGCGAGGGTACGGAGGAGGGAAAGGAGAGGGTCTCGGAGGTGGGGCCACTCTGCGTACCACTCGAAGGAATCGGCGCGGAGGGTGAAGAACTTGTCCCAATTCTCTTTGCTAGTGAAGTCTCCGAGGGTTTCAAGAATGTCCTCCGCTGCTGAACCTTTCTTCTTCGCCTTTGATCCCATTTTCTCACCTTCTCTTCTTCTGTCACTATCCCACTAGGCGTTTCACTTCGCTCCGTAACTTCGCTCTACGCTCTACTAAAACCCTCCTAAATCCTTATTCATAATTCCACAAAATTTTCACTCCAAGTATATATGTAACTTAATTAATTTTTTTTATTTTGGCTTAATACTATTTTTGTCCCAATTTTGGTACTTTTGTTCGAAATGGTCTTAATTTTTTTAAAATATTCAATATAGTTCTAAGATTATAATTTGTATTCAATTTAGTCCTTTGTAAACGCCGTTTAAATCGTTAACGGCCAAATATCCAGCTGTGCAATAAGTGACACATCACCCTTGACACGTTATCATCATCTCCTACCTCCAGTAACCTAATTTCCCCTTAATCATAACTGTCGTTGTCGCCACGCTCACGGCCAACCACCATCTTCGCACCTCCATCATTATCATCACCCTAACTCTAATCACGCATCACCACCCACACCGTCAAACCATCACCACGAGTAACCTTAGGTCGTCCTAAACCCTAATTTGCCACGTTTCTCACGCATAACCCAGCAACCTCCATAGTCACCGCACAACCTTCGTGCCGCCACCAAATATCATGCCACTAGTCGCAACCACAAAGCTTCAACCTTCAACGTGAGAAGCGTCATTCATTCAGCCTCCTTCATAGTCTTCGTCAACTTACAGAAGAACAGACCTGCAGAAAACCCAAATCGCCACTATGGCGAGCTACAATCGCAAACCAAAAACTCAGAAACAATGTCTTCTCGATATCACACTTCCATGAAGAAGAACCCTAAATCATGATTTACCTTCCACAAATCAGAAACAGAGAAATCCCCAAATCGGAAACGAAAACCCTATAATCGCGATCTCCAATTCGCAAACCTTCGCCACCGTCTTCGACCTAACACCTATTAGCGCCATGGATTTTCTTCTCGCGGCATAGGAGCATAATTTCCTTGCATCCTCAATCTAAAACATCCACCTTCACTCCCATCGCTACTCAACTAGAGAAAACGTGAATCATCTTCACAACGGCGCAAGCAAGTCGCACTCTCAATAGTGGCGCAGGAAACTTTTCCCCCTTCCCTCCAATCTGAAACCCTAATTTTGGGTGGGGAAGGGGCTGACACGTGGCAAGGTCTCATTGGTCAGTCCAATTGGTCAAACAAGGGCAATAAGTCTAAAGTGTCCACGTCAGCAATCAAATGACATTTCATTCATTGATTGCATTGCTGGACATTTGGTCGTTAACTATTTAAATGATGTTTGCAAAAAGGACTTAATTGAACGTAAATTACAAAATTTAGGGTTACATTGAACATTTTAAAAAAATTAGGACCATTTCGAACAAAGATAACGAAAATTGGGACCAAGAATGGTAAAAAGCCTTTTATTTTTGTTTTTAATTATTCTTTTTCACTTCAAAAATTTCTAATCATTTCAATTATGTCTTTAATTATTTTTAAAAATTATTTTCATTGAAATCTCAACAAACATTAATCTATATCGATCGAGAATTCACTCTAATAACATATATCATAACTTAGCACTCTTTTTTAACAAACTTATTAATGATGATGAAACAAGTGAACAACATTTATCATATTACATAATGACTTAATACCTATGTTGGTTTTTTTTTGTCAGTTTTATTCAAAGTGATGATTCATTTTTTTTTACTTTTAGAATGGTTTTCATTTTTGTAATTTTTGTTTAATTTAGTCTTTTTTGTAATGACGTCTAAATCGTTAACAGTACGATGTTCAAGTAAGTCATTATTGGTGTAACTTTTTGACATATGTGTCAAAGAAGGTTGGCGTGGAAACTTGGTAATTGAATGTGACCATGTCATCATCTTCAACCTCTCGCCACTGAAAACCTTAGTCACCATCAAAACAACCACCCCATCATTGGATCACCGTAAAAGTCATTAGTCATCAAAATCCTAAATCGTGAGATTTTCTCCACCTGTTCGAACCTGCAATCCCAAAAATACATATCCTAACTCGTAAAAATCTCCAAATCATGAGATTTGTCTTCTTATCTGCACCATCAAACCTGCAAAAAAAAAAACAGAACCCAAATCGCAAAGAACCACCACACCATAACAGAATTGTGAACCAAGCACCTATTACAGCCTCTCATGCCTCCATCTTCGAACAACAACCTCCACCACAGTAAAACCCTAATTTTGGGTGGAAGATGAAACTGCCATGTGGTAGTCCCTCATTATGCAATTGTTACTTTATGTTAAAAAGTTACATCTCATTCAATAAAGGCTCGCATGGACACTATGTCATTAACAATTTATATGTCATCATAAAAAAGGACCAAATTGAACAAAAATTATAAAAATTAGAACCACTTTGAACACCTGAAAAAGTCGAGGACCACTTATAACAAAACTGACGAAAATAGAGACCAAAATAGGAATTAAGTAGAGCTGTCAAAACGGGTAACTCAGCTCGACCCGGCCTGGCCACCACGGGTTGGTCACTTAGTGAGCCAACCCAACCCGGCTCATTTATTAGCGAGCCAGAAAAATATGAACCCGGCTCAATCCACCACGGGTTGGTGGGTAAACGGATTGGTTCACTGACCCATTTAATTACAATTTTTTTAAATAAAAAAAATTACAAACTTTCTATATTCAAATTTAAACAAATTTCACTCCCAAAAAATGACGTTAAACTAAAGACATTTCAAAATAATAATAAAAAGTACAATTTGGTATACACAGTGAGTGAAGAGAGTATTTTATTTTTTAAGGTTTCATAAATAAAATAATAAATTAAAAAAAAATAGGTAGGTGGGTTGGCGGGCCAACCCGGCCCATCATGGGTTCAACCTGCATGAGCCGGGTTTAAAAGAGCCGTGTTGAAATCTGACCCGCATAAAAAAAATCAATTTTTTCAAACCCAACCCAGCCCGAACCCGTCGTGGGTCGAGTTGGCTCGCGGGTTGTGACCCATTTTGACGGCTCTAGAATTAAACCTTACATAATAAAATAGCTAGTCTTTAGACGATTTGATCATATGGTCCATAGCTTTAGATGCTAAGAGGTTACATGATCTATTAAGACAATATATTCCATATTAACACTAAATGGTCTAGTTTTGTTTAGACAATCTAGGAATCTTTAATCAATATTTTACAAAGTTAATTTTTTATATATCTCCACCATGGTTCATCACAAATCTTTTAATTAAGAGTGTTGTCTTTCATTAAGTACATTATAGGCTTAGTCACTAATAAGCTAGATTAAAACCAAGTAATGAAAAAACTTGTTTGGCGAAACATTTGTAATCATTTAAAGGGATTATAATATCTTCATCACCTTCACAAACCCTTGCGTAATCTCCTTTTTTATGAAATGCAATTTTACAAACCTTTCTATGTAAGCATCTCTAGCAAATAATCTCATTCCACCATAAATCAAAACTCTTCCAAATGATCCACTCAAACAACTATTGAGTGCAAATTTATGCCCTTACTTAACCTTAAATTTGATTTCTTAATCGTTTTTTGTGCTTAAAAGGTTATTTTAATTAAGATTTATTATAATTAGGCTTACTAAGCTTTTGATATAAAAACATGTTAAAAATAGTTTGCATAATTTTTTTGGATATTATGATGTGTGTTCATGCAACTGAAACTAAGTTAAGCTCATGGAGTTTTAGAAATAAATTAATCAAAGCTTTATGACACTTTCAAGATTAAGCAAAAAATAGAATGTCAGAGCATGCAGCGGAATATTTAGCGTGAACAATAAACCAAGAGGGAAGGTGAATTGGTTTCTTATCGCAAACATGTGCCTTTAATAATTTTCTATTAATTTTAATTTCCTTAGTAGATAATCAAAACAATAATAAGAGTAAGGAAGAGAAAAATTTTCATAGATAATTTTATACTGGTTCATATCACATGGATCCTACGTCCAATTGCTAATCCCAAATGAAGATTAACTTTCCATTATCACAAAACCAATAAACTATTACAATCACATAGAAAGACAAGTTTAAGGGTTTAGAAAACACCTCTCTTGTTACCACAAGAGATGAAACTCACTTTCCTTGAAGGCCACAAGGGATGAACACCTCCTTCGAATGTTTCACAAAGGATGAACACTTCCTTTGAATCTTCACAAAGGATGACAACCTTTACTCAATAACAGCAACAACACTCAATCACACTCCCAGTAAAACTTCTCGCTCTATGACAACACCAAGTTCTCAAAGCCACTACACAAACCCTAGATTACACTTATTGCTAAACAAAACAATCATATATGTTTTCGTGTGTTAGAATGAGAGTCTAAAACATCTTTATAAAGACTTCACTCAAGGACACCTTCAAAAATCTGTTGTCACTTTTTTCTCATGTGATAATTGATTATCGACTTATGGTAATTGATTATGCATTTAATGAATGCACAACTACTAAAAACATGCCTAAAAACTCCAATGGCTAATTGCGATAATTGATTATGGTAAGTCATAATCGATTATGGAAAATCGATTATCATAGGCTGGTAATCAATTATTCCAGAGACAAAATGAGCTTTTAACAACCTTTAAAAAGCTTTGTGTGATAATCGATTATCTTAAGTGTTAATCGATTATTGCAGAATTTTTGTGACTCCAAAACAAATTCTAAAGCATACAATTCATGGAACCAACAACAAATAAAGCCATATACATAAATCTACGTATTCCAAAAGCTTTAACACAAAAACAAGTCTTCATGAAAGTCTTCTTGCAACTTGAGCACTTAAGACTTGATTTGGACATCATCAAAACTTCTAACTTCATGATTTTGCTAACAATCTTCCCCTTTCTGATGGTGATCAAAACTCCTTTGATTTAATGTTTTCTGTAATATGTACTTATAACTTGTAACTCATGCATAACTTAAAGAAAGGGCATTAATAGATAAGAGATAAATATATTAAAGTCTTTAAACATATTTCTCTCCCTTTTTATCGTTATCAAAAAGAGCTATGCATGATTAAATTATTTCACCATTATAATATAATACTCCCCCTGAATATAAGCCATAAATAAATAAGGCAAAGACAATAATAATGCAAATTTTTATTGAAGAAAACAAACAACAGAGGAGGCAAAGATGCAACAATACATAAAAGATGATAATGCAAGAAAATCTAGAACTTATCACTATCATTATCTAAAGGGTTAACTAGGTCTTCTAGAACCTAAACCTTAACATCTAGATTCCTAAGGAGAGAACAAACTTCTTTATGCCTAGAGGCCTGAAGAGTAGATATATTTGACAACTACTTAGAGATACTTTCTAAGGAATAAGAGTCGGTAGGAGCAGGTGCAGGAGTAAAAGGTCCAGTTATATCTTGGGTCGGCATCACCCATTTACTGGTCTTCATCTTCTTCATCTAGGTTCCCTATATCATCACGATGGACATAGGTATTTCCTTGTAAGATAAAATCCATTTGACGAAGTGAAGAGGCCCCAATTTGACTTCCATTACTCTGGAAAGCTTCTCTCGAGATATCTACCCCTTTATACTCACATATTCTTGAGACCAATAATGCATGAGGAAAGGGTATTGAGGATACCTTTTGGCCTTCATCATAGTTTCGCAGATGAGACTAGGCCAATGAATTAGGATATCATTGATTATCTCATAGATAATCATGATGTCAACTTCTAAGCACTAAGCATGGTTTAAAGCCCGTGGACATAACAACCAGACAACCAAGAAGTGGATCAATCTTTCATCCTTCTTAAGACCCCCAACAAGCAACTGCTTCTTGTTGATAAGCAACTCAAGATTCTTCAAGAAAGAGCAGAAGGCCATAATTTTGTTGAAGCCTTCAAGGCCTTGAGATAACATAACAATGTCCTCATGTAATTGTATCTTGGCCACTACCATCCAAATATCATCATCCAAAACAATATCTACTCCTTTGAATCTTATGAAGTATGTCATGTCATGTACCTTCATATTGAAATAAAACACCCTAACCAGATCAGGATATAATTTACCTTACATCTCCAAAAAGACTAATAACCTAGTGGAAGATCTGTGGTGGGAATTGGAAATTATAAATGTGGAACCAATTGAGATTCACATACTTCGGAGAAATCAATTTCCTCTCCTTCCAAAAAGTGGTGAACTCTCTTATGCTTCTCCTCATTAAAGATCCAATCACTTAAGTTGTTACCACGCACCATGGGTTGGGTGTAGGAAGTGAACTTCTTCTAATTTTGAAGCTTTCTTTTGGCAGAATCAACCATTGCAAAATGTAGGATTAAGGAAAAAGGTAGAGGGGTGGATGGAAAGATGCACACAAATGAGCAAAAAATGCACACAAATGAGCTAGAATGCATACAAAGCACAAAAGATGGTATACTAATCTATTATATACCCTTATTTATACTATCCAGACCCTAAATGCTTCGTAAATGCATAATATATGCAACGACTATATTTTGAGTTCCCAACGTTCAAAACTTGTGATAATCAATTATTGCTTCAGATAATCGATTATCGTTTCAAAAATTAAAGCCCAGAACTTGTGATAAATCAATTATGGCTTCTCATAATCTATCACTTAAGAACCTAGAAATTTTTTGAAGGGACAAGATAATCGATTATCAGCAGGGGATAATAGATTATTGCACGAGGATTTTCAAAAAACATGAAAATGCATCAAACAAGACCTCTAAGAGATTTCTAATATCCCCAAATCCCTTCTAAGCTCATAAAACCTATCCTTGGGCAATGCTTTGGTGAAAAAGTATGTTAATATGTGCTTGGTATCTACATATTCTATCTCACGGTCTCCCTTTTAGACATGGTCTCTATGAAAGTGGTGCCTAATCTCTATATGTTTGGTTCTAGAGTTCATTATGGGATTTCTAGTAAGATCGATGGCATTGATATTATCACATTTAAGTGGAATATGATCTAGGTATATATCAAAATCCTTTAATTATTGTTTCATCCATAAAATTTATGCATAATAGTTACCTACAACAATAAACTCAGCCTTAGTAGTGGAAATGGCTACACAAGCTTGTTTCTTAGAATGCCAAGAAATTAAGGAACTACTTAAGAGGTGACATGTACCACTAGTGCTCTTTCTATCTATCTTACAACCTCCATAATCAACATTAGAAACTCTTACAAGACTAGGTTCAACCCCTAAAGGATACCACAAACTAAAGGACACAGTTCCCTTAAGGTACTTAAGGATACGCTTAACTATAGTGAGATGAGATTCCCTAGGACTAGACTGATACCTAGCACACACATAAACACTTTGCATGATGTTTGGCCTACTAACAGTAAGATATAATAATGACCATATCATGTCTCTATAGAGAGTTTGGTTTACGAGCATACATAATTCATCCTTGTCAAGATAACATGATGTTGTCATAGGAGTGAATATCTCCTTAGCTTTGTTAATTTCAAACTTTTTTAGGATTTCTTTACAATATTTAGTTTGGGAAAGAAACGTATCTTCCTTCATTTGCTTGATTTGTAAACCAAGGACTAATGTCAACTCTCCCATCATTGACATCTCAAATTTACCCTGCATAATCTTAATAAAATCCTTGCAAAGAGATTTATTAGTTGATTCAAATATAATATCATTAACATATGTTTGGAAAAACAGAAAATATTTTTCTACTCTTTTAATAAATAAAGTTGAATCAATTTTACCTTGATTAAATCTATTTTTTAATCAAAAATATCTAAGTCTTTTATACCAAAATCTATGTGTTTGTTTTAAACCATAAATAATTTTTTTTTAATTTAAAGATGTAATTTGGATATATATATATATATATATATATATATATATATATATATATATATATATAACTAAATTTATTTTTATTTACCCGAACGGATGCAAAATCTACAAGACGATGTAGGCAATATCCTTAAAATAAACGAGAAGCTAATTAATAATTTTCCTTAATATAAGATAAACGATCATTTTGATCCTGAATATGTATTTTCAAGACAATTTAACATTTGAAATAACACAATTTTATTTAATCATTCTATATAAAAAAAAAGTGTGATAATTATATCTAAAAAATAGTGTCAAATTAATAACTTAAATTTCCGATTAATTATCAGATTGGTTCTTGAAATACCTATTTCTTAACTCTATAAAATCCAATAATGAATTAACTAATAAAATAATAATTGATTATTAAATATTTGAACTAAAATTTCGTCACCAATATGAATTTTCTTGTTAAAGGAAACGCAGTCAAATAAAGGATAATAACAAAACATAATTTGTTTTTTGTTTTTTATATTTTCCTCTAACATTTTAGTTACCATTAATAATGAAATTGATTAAAGTAAACTCATTAGTACTATCAATGCTAGTTATTACGTTGAAGTATCCTTTCTAGAAATTTCTTTTATTTATTAATATTTGTAGGTTACATATTTTTATATATTAACTTTTTACTTTACTCAGTGTAATTTCAAATCATATTTGAACTTTTAATAGTTTTTTAATTAATTCGAGTTGAAATTTATCACATGTTTTTATTAAAAGAGGTCCTACTTGTTCTATTTATTTATTTTAATACATTTTTATTGACCTTAATTATGATACAGTCTTATTATAATACCATTTATTTATTTTAGTGAACCAGACACCAATAAAATCTGATTTTAATATATCACTTCTAACATTAAATTTTAAAGTTTAATGTTTGTGAGTTCTGTTTTTCTTTTAATTTTTTTATTTTTACTTAATGTATAAACTTCAAACTTGAATTTGGATTCATAAGACATGAAAAAAAAAACATTTGAGAAAGAAAATATAAAGGATGAGATGTTTTATTTTAAATTTATGATGCTTCTACAAAACAACTTATTCTAAATGACATATAGATAAAGGATAGTGATATTTAGATAATATTTTTTTGACAATATTTGAACATTATCTACATGTCATTCTATGATTGGTCTAAAATTACTCCACAATCAATAATAATAATCATAAACACCATCATAGATCAATCAAAGAATAAACACGTAGATAATGTTTAAATATTATTAAAAATATGTTGTTTAAGTATCATTATCTATAATAAAACTCCATTTGTTTAAATTGAAGAGCAAAAAATATCTGAGGAAATGGGATTTAATGGAAATTGGTGGTCCCAAGCATATTTAAATTTAACAGCATCTCCGTAAACAGCTTCACCGTTGTTAATTATGCACCCATTTTTTGAAACCTTGAAAACTGAAGGGTTTATGCGTTCAAGCGATTGAAATCCTTTACAATTTAACAACACATTCTTTTGAACGCATGGACACTTGTTAATGATAGTCACAGACCATTCTTCTTTTCCTTGCACTTTAACTCCTGTTGTAGATTGACTTACCGATAGATCTTTCAAGGAACATTGGCTATAACCTGAAATCATGATATAGGAAATATTATGAATAATAATTTTATTAGAATAATTTTCTCATAGAGGAAAGGAATCATCACCTTGAGAAACAAAAATAAAGAAGAAAACTATGCTAAGAATATTGACTGTTGAAACAGCCATCATGGAAAATGTAAATACAAGCTTTAATATTTCAAGAATTTATTTAGGCCAGTATATTTTATATATAACATCTGTGTTATTTATAGATGAATATTAGTAAAAGAAAATATCTTTATGGTGTGAACAGATTTATGAAACTTTGACTTTTTGAGACAATGTGAAACTCAAAACAATGTAAATGATTGTTACAAATGCTGATAAATTATATATAGGTTTGATAATATAAAATTTTATTCAGTATGTATTAATTCTTTAGTTAGATGGGCCAGATGATACTAATGAGATTCTAATTTTCTTATGAAACTCTTATAATATTGTTTTGGCATAATATTAAACCAAGCTTAATGTTGCCTTCCGATAGAGATTTTAACAATTCTAAGAAATTAAAATTCATTATATTTGAATTCCTTATAATTGAATTATTTTTCTTTTCTAAATAATTTGTTTGAGTAGAGTAATTATAATATCTTACATTTTAATTTCTTGTTTGATAGAGCCATTGACTTTCTCTTATAAGCTAAATTTTCATTTTAGAAATATTTATTTTAATATATAAAATTTTAAAATTAAATTTTAAAAAATACTAGTTAACTTAAAATATTTAAATAATATTTAATAATTTAACTATAAAAATATTAAATTTTAAACATATTAGTCATTGTAATATTAATTAATATTAAATAACTTCAAAAAATATATGTAATAATATGCATTTGTATGAATATTGATTGATTACATCAAAGAAATATAATATTATTTATTGATTACTTCATTTATCAACAATACAATCATTGATTATAAAAATCACAAATTTAATATATAACATAAAAGGACAATATCATTAATGTGATATAATGAACTCATAATTATAACATAAAGAAGTAAATTGATATCAAAGTATATAACTTAATTGTAAATTATTTTTCTATCATGATCTAAAGTTAAGATGTCAAACATTTTACTATGAAAAATGAACACTAAATAAATTGTTCAAACATATGCTTTCTTTTTTAATGTGTTTTATAATTTTTCATCATCCAACTAGTAAGTCTTTCAACACCCTCTTTCAATTCTCTTCAACATGTATTTGACCTATGAAAGTGCAATAAAATTGATCAACCATAGTGTTGTACAACTAATACAAATGTGTAGAATACTTAACCAATACCATGAAATTAATCAATCACAAGAAAATATACTTTACTTACCATAATTTAAGTGGTAGAAATATATACTAAAACATAATCTTCCTTCTATTCAATTGGAAGGGCTTTCATAATAGCTAATTGTTTTGGTGTCAACTAACCATTTAACAACTTTAGTTCATTGTTTCTTATTAAAATTTGATATTAAAGGCACCTTATATAACACTTTTTCTATTTCATTTTCATAAACCTTTTCACCATATTCATGTATCAGCAGCTTAAATACAATCATATCTTTCATTGAAAACCATTTTCTCTTTTTTCATAATCAATCTCTTTTGAGATTCTGTACTAGTAAAACTTGAAGATTGTGCTTTTCTTTTTTTTTTAAGTTAGAGTTTGGTTTCCCTAAATCTATAGTAGCATTGAAATCCTCCAAATCCACAAAATCTACTTATTTATCTTTATACTCATGACTTCATCAACATCCATACTAGTTTTAGTTCCATGACCAATAACTCTATCTTTAGCACAAAAATTCATTATAGCATCCCAATTTGGAATAGCTTTGAATAAAAAATGCCTAGCCTCCTTATACGACTTGAAAAAGAAAAATTAAATACTAACATAACTACAATTTTTAATAGATATTATTATATAGGATCTTAAGTTTATTTTAACGAAGTAAAGCATTCCGTAATACTCATGACTATTCTATAGAACCTTCTCACCTAGGTAACACGTAAATAAACATTAAATCTAGACCACAAACCAGTAACACATTTGTAAAGACACCACCCTTTCTATTACGATATATAAGCCCATCTTCAAGAGAAAATGTTATCAAAATATTAGTCTCATCAAGTGCTCCAAAACATTTCTACAACCAACATAATATATTAATATATAGTGTCTAAAAAATGTGTAAAGTTAGTTAGTCTAGTATAATCATTGATAAACTTACCTAGAACCATATCCATGAACTTCCATTAAGACCTTTTAGGTTATAAGAATTAAATTTCAAATAATCCTGCTCACTTTCATTATCCCTCTTAAGACATTATTTGGTAGAGAATTATCTGTTGATTCCTTACAAGAAGAACTAGAGGAAGAACAAATGTAACTCAAAGGACTTATGACAAAATCAAGGACCAATAACTTGGAAGAACAAATATCATTGCAACTAACGGTGTTTCATGATGATGAGAATTTAAAGAACACGAGGATTATAGCTTAGAACACATTTAAAGAATAGTTTTTTAGGAAATCATAAATTTTGTAATTTTCTTTATTTTATTGAATTTTCTTTATTTTGTTTGCATCTGAAAATTATGTTTTCAGTTTTTATTTTATGTTTTAGGGTTTCTTAAACTTTTATTGTAAGACCCACGAAAATTAGATATATAGGTAGTCACGGGAGTCGTTATGTTTATTTCTTGTTGTTTGCATAATATATGTTTATTTCTTTTATTATTTGTTTTATGTGCAAGTGTGGTATGTATTAATATTTATAATAATTGTTATGCATTATCTTTGAAAGTATGAATGTGTTATTGTGTTTGTTTAACTATAATTTTAAGTATTTCTCTTAGATTTTATGATAAGAAAACATAAGAAAAACATACAAATGTGGCTAACTATTTTAAATAAAAGATAAAATAGTTTTTTATTTTTATTTAAAGGGTTTATTTTAAAGGATTTTCTAAAAAATAATATTTGGTGAAAAATTAATCAATTAGAAAAGGCATTATTAAATATTGTTAGATATTTTTAAAAGAAAAAAAAAGTAAATAATAGCATAACTATAATTTTTAATAGATATTACCATATAGGATCTTAAGTTTATTTTAACAAAGTAAAGCATTTTGTAATACTCATGAATATTCTGTAGAACCTTCCCACCTAGGTAACACATAAATAAACCTTAAATCTAGATCACAAACCGTTAACACGTTTGTAAAGACACCACCCTTTCTATTACAATATCTAGGCCTATCTTCAAGAGAAATTGTTATCAAAATATTAGTCTCATCAAGTGCTCCAACACATTTCTACAAGCAACATACATTTATTAATATATAATGTCTAAAATGTTAAGTCAAGATCGTCTAAAAAGACAACACCATCTAACAACTCTTGTTTTGAAGTTTAACAAACGAACAATTAACGAAATTGTGTTTGTAGCTCAAATCTTCTAAAGAATATGTTTGATAAAAATAATTTTGAACAATTAAACAACTCGTCTATATGTTGTATAAAATATTATACAACTCATAAACAATGTTTGACAAGAACGCGGTTAACATTTCAACTGTTTAAGACAAAGGTTTTACTAAGCGATGTATCTTGTAAATAATATGTTACTCAATATAATATACTCGTGCGCTAAACGCTCTGTACATGTAACATGCCTAAACAATATACAATGTTTATAACATTAAATGCATGTACGATTTGTAATCCTTTGTCTATGGGGCTTTGCTTCTCTTTATCTATATAGATCATGACAACACCAAGCTTTATTCAAAGGTTTGTACAAGATCATAAGGACGTTAAAAGATAGGAAGACATTCTTAGAATGTTTCATTAATGCTTTTTGCTTTGAGGAAGTCGTACTCACCACCTCTGCATAAAGAATTATTGCTTTAAAGCTACCTAACACTTGACTTGATACGTAAAAGGTTACCTGCTCTCATCGAAGTCAACTTCATGAGTAACAAATCTTTCTCAAAGAAGGCTATATAAAGAGGACTGAATGAAGAGAAGAATACAATAACAATCTTTGAAATTACACTTTTATTCTGTCTTTTTAAGCATACATCATTTTACACGTTCTTTGTGAAAAGAATTTTTTTACAAATCTTCAAATTTCATTGTATTGAAAATATACTCTCTTTGAGAGTTTTGATTGGTACTTGGTTTTCTAAAACACTTTTATTGTGTTTGTAAATTCTGAAAAGAATCAAAACACTTGTTTGGTTAGTTAAATTAAACTAAACTTGTTTGTAAACTGAAGAAGAGTATCAGAAGATTCATGCCTACAAGGGGGCTAAAGAATTGTGGGACACCCTTGTGATCACTTACGAAGGATCAAATGAAGTAAAGAGGAATAAGCTTACCTTGTTGACTAGACAATATGAGTTTTTTTTCTATGTTAGACAATAAAAATATTCAAACCATAATCAACAAATTCCATATGATCCTAAACGAGCTAAAGTCTCTCGATAAGTCATATGATAATTTATATCATATTGACAAAAGTTTGCGTACCCTCCCTAGACAGTAGAGACTGTAGGTAACAACTCTAAGAACATCCAACAACCTTGATGGAATAAGCTTAGAAGAGCTAGTAGGCACTCTAAAGGTTCATGAGTTGGAGCTGACAAGATGGGATGATAAAAAAGGAAAAGATCATTACTCTCAAAGCCCAAAAACCATTAAAAAGGAGTTTTGCAAAAGCCTTCAAGGTAGAAAAACCTATGGAAGAGTCTAACAATGAAGAAGACTTAAATAATGAAGAAGAAGAAGATGAATTGTCGTTCATCTCCAAAAATATCCAATCCATGTGGAAGAAGAAAAGGAACACTCCCTTCAGAGTAAGACACGTCGGGTTTACATCCAGAAACGAGCATAAAGATAAACACAAGGAAGGACCTGTCATTTGCTACGAATGTATAAGAAACCAAAACATTTCAAATATGAATGTCCTAACTTGGAGAAATCTAAGAAGAATGTATTTCAAAGAAGAGAGGAAAAGAAAAAAATTTCATGAGTACCTAGGAGGATCTTGACTCTTCAGAATCTGAAGAAAAGCAAGAGGAAAAAGCCAACTTGGGTCTCATGGCAAACACAGTTGAATAATCATTAGATGACTCTAACGACGAGGTAGATTTCTCAGATTTACATTCAGTCATTGAGGCCTATTGTTAGATATATTATCTTTATTTTATATTTATTTTTTATCTTTAGTTAGTTTGTTATTATTTCTTATTTGTATTTTGAGCTTAGCCCATATTTATTCTATTATAAACAGAGGACCCTATGTGTATATTCAACACAAAAGGAGATTAAATCTCATACATAATTTTCACTATATTCAACATGGTATCTAGAGCCTAAGCTTCTTTTGAGGAAAAAAAATTCTTATCGTCTTTACCAGTACACTTGTCACTATCGGTGGCGATGTCATCTACCACTGCCAGCGGTGCCATCTTCTACCGCTGTCATTACCAGGGTTCTAGTTTCGACCAATGATCACATGGTTTTGATCGTCTCGGCCAGGTGACCATCATGCCATTAACAACGCCTTCACCAGAGCTCCTACGTGCTCTTAGCGCCTTTTGAAGTTATGGATTTGCTCCATTTTCTGTCGTGCATGTTGGCATGTCTAGTAGTAACTCAGAGCGCCAAGGTCGTTTTCCGTTTTCAGGTTTATTATGTGTTGTTTCACATCCCGTCTCCTCTCTGGCAGCTATTTAGAGCATCAATGTTGCTCTTTTTCCTTTTCCAGGTGCCTTGATTAAAGAATCTTGGATTTTTATAGTTTCTCTCTCCTGTTCATCCTTGGCTTCTTCCACTGTCGTCTCTTCTGACCTCTTTTTTCTCACCATTGCATTTGACCCGTTCATATATGTTTTTTCTCCCATGGAAAATATGACTTTTGTTAGTTTATTTATAGTCGTGGTGGCTCTACAACAATGACCTCTTTATCCACTGGATGTCAACAATGCATTCTTCAACGTCGATTTGCAAGAAGAGATTTACATGGAGCAACCTTCCAGATTTGTTGCTCAGGGGGAGTTTTTTGGGTTGGTATTTTGTCTTCTATGTTGTCTTGTAAATCATTAACAATTTGGTGTCATTCGAGTGCAGAAGCAAATATTTTCACTAAGACTCGATGAATTATACTAGTAACAAGCTTGGCACGTATGTATGTATTAGCTTGTGGGAGAGTGTTAGATATATTATCTTTATTTTATATTTATCTTTTATCTTTAGTTAGTTTGTTATTATTTCTTATTTGTATTTTGGGCTTAACCCATATTTCCTCTATTATAAATAGAGGACCCTATGTGTATATTCAATACAAAGGAAGATTAAATCTCATATATAGTTTTCACTATATTCAACACCTATAATGAAATGCTATTTAATTCCTCGAGATTATCAGAAGCTTTAAAATTTAAGAAAGCAATACAAAAATTCCTCAAAAGAAAATGAGATTTTGAAAAATGACTTAACATTGTCTAAGGATGATATAAAATCTTTGAAGCAAAAAGTTGTGTG
Source organism: Vigna reflexopilosa (assembly GCA_027742785.1). Taxonomy (NCBI): domain Eukaryota; kingdom Viridiplantae; phylum Streptophyta; class Magnoliopsida; order Fabales; family Fabaceae; genus Vigna; species Vigna reflexopilosa. The sequence goes on along the minus strand of CM050911.1, from coordinate 47,872,502 downwards.
AACTTGAAAGCAAATTAGTTGAGTAAAAAAGAAAACGTGAAAATCTTATTTTTTTCAAAAGAAAAATTTAAGAAAAACTCAACTATAGCTAAAGATACTAAACGCGTCAAACAATTTCAATGTGAAAATGACATTTTACTCAAAGTATTAAACATAATGTATGAAGGTAATGAGCGTTTAGACCTTCCAATTAAAGGTTGCAAGCACCCTTCTAATAAATGAGGATTAGGTTACAAAGAAAAATTATGCACCAAAGTCTAAATTTATTTCTTTTGTCAAAGCAAATGAGAAAAATACATCTAACTCTGAAAGAAAAAAGATGCTAAAAAATAGCACATAAGACCCAATGGAAGAGAAACTCTTGCAGACTTGCTTGATCATTACAAGGAAACTCCTTTCATAGTACTTGATAGTGGATTCTCATGACACATTTGAAATCTACGTTAAAGTCTCGTGAATGCATGTCTTGGTTTGCAATTCCATAGATTTGTTTTGCCTTTGTGCTTATATACTTGTGTGCCAAGGTTGGTCTTTTGGTTTATAAGATTTGAATATGGTTCATTGGTACTTGTGCATTTGAAGAAAGCCACAAGTGAAGTTTTTTTGGTAATGCATTGAGGAGAACCCTTCTCTTGAACTTGGTTTCAAGATCAACATTTAAGCTTCCAAACATTTAATATTTTTATATGTGGTTTCAAGATTAGAAGATATCAAGTGGACTTGAAACAACTAATCAATCAAGTCACGCAAAGCTTCATATAATTGGTTTTGGAAAAGAATAATCAATCACGCATGATCGATTATCTTCTAACATAATTGATTATGCTAAAACTTTTATTTTTATTTTGCCTTTGTTTGTCCATACTTTTTTGAAAATTTGTTATTTCATAAGTTGAATTTTGAACTTCTATAATAAACAATTGTGATTCAAGAAATGATTAATGAACTTTTATTTTAATTTGATTTATAATGTGAAAAAAAAATCACTAAGGCTTTGTTCGTTTGTAGTGATTTGAGGGAGATAATTTGGAGGAGATGATTTGAATGCATTTGAGTGGATTTGAGGGTAATTTTTTTGTTGTTTTTTGAGTGGATTTTTGGGTAATTGAGAGTGGATTTAAAAGTAAAGTTTGTGAGAATTAATGTAGAATTTGATCGATGTGACAAATAATTTTTTTTAATTGGTAGAAATTGAAGTAGTATAAAATTGTAATTATTAATATTATATATAATTGTAAAAATTATTATATAAAGAGAAAAAATAAAAATTAATTATTATTATTATTATTATTATTATTATCATTAACTATTTAATTATTAAAATTTAAATTTAAGAGTCCATTTAATATTATCAAACAGTATTAATTAGTTTTTAAGATAATATTAAATGCTGTTATATATTTATATATTAAGATTTAAATTATAGAGACAATTTAATACATAAAATACAATTTATAGGTTATAATAATAAATTACAATAGAAGAATAATAATCTACATTGATATTGAAGAATAAAAGAAAGATTAAAAAGAAAACAAAAAAAACTTCTTCTTTCTTCCACAGGTCATTTGGAGAAACAGACACATCAAATGTTCTCAACGTGCTCTCTCTTCAACTTTTGAGATATGCTTCCTCTTCAACGGTGCTCTCCCTTCAACATTTCAGATCTGCTTCCTCTTTAATGTGCTCTCTCTCGCATCCATTCATTCTCAATCTCGAAATTTTAACTACCTACATCTCTTTTTTCCTCTCCATCTCTCTCGCAACAAACACCAATCTCTTCCTCCAACCACTTTCCTTGCATGTTCTTCCGGTTCTCTTTTCGGTTGTGCAACTCTCTAGGTGCTTTTCTCTCTATTTCTGCGTTTTTGAAATTCGATTGTCTGAATAGTTTGATTTAATTAATTTCTTTATCGTTCAATTCCTTCTATGCAGTTACTTACTCAAAGAAAGCTTTTTAGTTTCTATGCTGTGATTGCTTTTTCCTTTTTTTTTTTAATCTTAAGAGAGTATTTTTTTTTTGTATGAAGTGTCTGATTTTCTTTTGCTTTTACTTTCTTCGGTGACTTAACTTAGTCGCTACTGCACGCTTTGCATGCAGCACCTGGAACACTCCGGCGGCTGCGTCCTCAGCCTTCGTCGCAGCGTCCACCACCAAAACAACCTTCAGCTTTGTCGAACATGGCGCCTCCACCATGAAGCTTGGAACGAAATGCTCTAGGAGAATCACATACTATCAGGCTAGAACTGAATACAGGTTAAATGTAAATTCTTCCAACCCCTTCAACCGAATACTGATGGAAGGGAACTGAATACACCTTCAAAATATTTCATTTTAGCAACTCTTCTTCATCTTCTTAAGCACACTTTAGTTATGCATGTTTTTTCATTCGATTATGAAACTTTGGGATCAAATAAAAGAGGTTAATATTAATTTACAAATAAACAAGGGCAAACATGACTTTTGCCTATAAATCCCTCCAAATCTTCACAACCGAGCGAGATGTTAAAATTAAGCTTATCTCGCAAATTATCACAATTCCATTTGACAAATCTACACAAACAAATAAATAAAATATCGCAAATCATCGCTCGCAATTTCTCCTCTATATTATTATCCATTAAAGCGAACACAACATAAAACACATTAATCTGTGAAAAGGTTTTGTTTCACTACAAAAAGTTAAATTGAGAAGAAAAAGTTGAATTTTCAAAGAATATAAAAATTTAAATATTTTTTATTATTTATTAAATTTATTAAACACATAAAAGATAATTACTTGTATATATGAGAAAAAGAAACATGCAACATCCACTAACCACACAAAATATATTTTAACTACTGGTGATTATAATATAAAGTGACACTTCAAGAATAAAAAATTTCACTAATCTAAAATTTTATTAGGATTAAATCAATTTAGGAAAAAAATAATCAAATTGGACCGTTGTTGATATAAAGTATTATTTTGAACTAAAATGAACAAAATAAAAAACAAACAATCAAACTGCACTAATATATATATATATATATATATTTTATGTGTTTGTGTTAGTTAAAATACTCATTTAACCATGTTAATATTCTTTTTAAAAAAATATTTAGCACAAATAAAAAGGACACTAGTCAATGATTCTATTTATTAGTTTAAGATTAAATAATTTATATTATTTAAATTGTATGTCAATATCTTTTCTTCTTATTTCAACTTCACACTCATCTCACCTTTACTTCAAAGCAAAAAATTGTAATAGTAACTAAAATATTATCCTCTAATCATACTTCAGTTCAGTGTCTATACTAAGTTTATTGGATTTTATAATAATTAATTTGAAAGTTATATGGTAATAGCTCAAACAGAATGAAAGTATAAAATATTTTACACCAATTATATACTGTTAAATTCTTTATTCTACAATTCTCTATCTTTCACCTCATTTATATTTTATATTTTCTTTTCAAATTACATTTTAGTTGTGAAATCGGATATTTTTTTAATCAAATTAAGTATACTAATTCTTAAATAATACATTTCTTTAAGAAAAAAAATTATGTAGAAGATAAATTTATTAATTCTTATAGTAATTTTAGAAATCATAATAACATAAAAATCTTATCATTATTATTATTTTACCATTTGAACTTTTGATCTGATCATGAATGTATCTTGCTTGCTAACACTTCCCTTGTCGGTAGTCAAATGATTCCCTTGTCCAAAGCTTTCTCTCCAAGTCATTAGTTGTAGTACCATGAAAAGCACATAGAAAAAACCACACACCTCTCTCTCTCTCTCTCTCTCTCTCTCTTATTTTCCTGCTGTTACCCACACTCTCCCACCCAAAAAATTCCTTCATCTCTTTAATCTGCTCCACACTCAACCCTACACACTTTCCACACTATCATCAACAAAACACAGTAACCCTAAAAACCACCCTTCCAAATACAACATTGCCCTTTTGCTACAATTTGGGGGCAAAAGTGAGAAAAAGGGCACCCAAAACACATGCTAGGTTGAAATCAGCACCCATTTCCCCTTTTTTCTCATCTTCCTTCTCAAACCCACCAATGTTTTTCCATTTTCAACTATTTGAAACTTGAATTTCTTCTAAAAGACTCAATTTTTTTCTCTCTTTTCAGTTAAAGTTGTGTTTTTTTTCTTTTTTATTTCAAACTCCTGTCTCCAATGTCGACACCTTTTGTTCAACAGCCACCATCCATAGAAATAACCCAGCAAGCATACACCACCCATTTGGATCATGGGTCGGTTGGACCTGTCATAGCTGTTCTAGCAGTCATCACCGTCTTAGGTGTCATTGCTGGCATGATTGGTAGGCTCTGTTCGGGTCGTCGGATCATGGGTCACGGAGAGTTTGATGTAGAAACTTGGATTGAGACCAAATGCTCCTCTTGTGTCGATGGCAGAATCGCACCACCTCCTCTTCCACCTCCTCTGCCGCCGGAACCTGTCATCCAGGACTTGTCATCTGTCCAAGCCCCTCAAGAGATCAAAGTAGAACAACATCCAAGGCAAAACTTACATGCCCACAGTGATAGTTAATTCACTACTATTTCCTAGTTTAAGGTAGTCCTAGCTTATTGTTGATATTATATTTGAAAATGTAAAAAAAAAAAAGCACTTGGATCCATCAATTTAGGCACTGACATGTTATTTTTCAATTTAAATTTACATTTTATCTAGATGATCATTAAATTAACCTATCTGGGTAAAATATTCATTTTAATTAGAAAATGACATCAGCATTGTCTATGCTATGATAATATAGTTTATGTTCTATTGATTCTCTTAGCTTCTTCAGTTAAGTTCTTTAGTGTATCTGCATTTTTTCTTCAAAGTGTGGGCTTTGAATGACAAGTTGGTGAATTTGGTATCTCATGATGATTGTTTTTTAAAGACTTTTTTTGTTCTGTTACATGAAATTATGAATGATGTTTAAAGGAGAGAGATGAAGCTTTGAATTTCTTGGGTGAATGGTTTGTTTGTTTTGAAGGTGAGTTATTCAGGTGGTCCTTAGATGTTTGCATTGAGCTTTGAATGATCACTGTTATGTTTTAGTGTTTGGTAAATATTTCTCTTTTGAGTGCTTCGATGAAAATGGAGATGTTATTGATTAGAGTACTACTTTTGTGAACCATCCTCGTTGGATTCTCAGACGGTGAGCTGTGGACTAATTATGAAACATCACTTTTGGAGAGACAGAAAAGACAAAGAAAGTGTACTATCTAGGTCTTGTTTTATTAGTCTCTATATATATTTTTATGACAAGTTAGATGCTGCATATTTAAAATTTACATTAAGTTTGAAAAGTTAATGTGAATAGCTTACTTTTTATATTAAAAATGTGGGTTTTAAAATTTTAAAACAGGGGCATATATTGGTGTTTGAAACTATAAAATGATCTCAATTTAGGTTTTAGTAGTCTTTTATTATACTTAATTCAATCTAATTTATTTTTTATTGGATTAGAGAGTTAAATAATTTGGTCATAGTTTTCAATTTCTTTTCATTATTTTTTAAAATATATCCTTTTAGAGTTCTAAAATGATTTTTTTATTTGATTTAATTATATTATTTGATATTTGAGTAATTTAATATTTTAGATGATAAAATAATATTTATATTATTATTATTTTATAATTCTAGATATTTTCATGTTTTAATATGCAAAGTTTGTTATTGAATCAATAAGAGGTCGAGTTTATTTTTGTAAGGTGGTACTATTACCATAAAAGTTTTTTTCATGTTTGATATTGCCTTTATTGTTGGTTAATAATTTCACGTCTATACAAGTTATGCAAATTTATATTAGGAAATTTTTCTGAGGTAAATTGGATCTTATAATATTTTATGGAAATTTATGTAAATTTCCAGTACATCTTATAACATTTTATATATATTTTTTTGTTTTTAAAAATATAATTAATTATAGCTTCAAAGTTGGATGTTATATATAGAAAAATAGAATTGTAATGATTTTTATTATATACATTAAACACATGTAACAATAATAAATAAAGAGATAATTACAATAGAAATATTCATCCATTTTTTTGTTGTTAAGAGTAAAAAAAAAACCCTTAACTCATAAAAATATCAATATAATTGGAGTAATCATCACAAATATCCACAACCATCACAAACATCCACAACCCTAATAAGAAACCTATTAATAATATAAATGGAGGCATGATTGGTTCCATAAAAGTAATCACGATTCTAATAACCATAATGAAAAATCTATAATAAGTGAAGACATTATTAAGTTCCATAAAAATAATTACGATTTTAATATAAGAAAAGTGTTTCTCTTCCGTAAAAATAATTACGATTTCAATATAAGAAAAGTGTTTCTGGGATGAGGATAACCGTCTCTGCTGATCAAACGGGGTGACCTACAGAATACACTCTTATGCTCAAGTCATAATTTTTGTCTGTAGGTCTTTTGTAATTCAATAGTAAGTTAAAATAAGATTACCTCAAAAGTAAACTCATATTTATAGAGTTTATAAGAATCTGACCAATTAGTTTACCTCTTAATGATCATTAGTGCAAATCTTAACCGTCTAACCGTAGCCGTTATGACATTAATTACGCCTTAACTCTGCTCAATGGTTGTCGGACCGAGCGGTCGCGAGATGCTTTCTTGCACGTCCACCTGCTCGGCTTTGTCCCTGTAATTTTCCACCCTACCAGATCGGTTAGCTTTTAGCCCATAGTAACATAAGCCCCCCAAGCCCTAGCAAAGTCTTTAGATGTTTGCGTGGGGTTTCGAATTCTTCATCAATCAATTTAAGACCTCATAGATCGTGACAGACACATCAATCGTCACGTCCTTTCAATACCTGCAAAATGGCGAGAAAAGTGGAAGCCGAAGAGTCACGACTGTAAAAAATGAGTCTGAATCGTCAGATCTTTTCCCTTTGGACGCTCTAGATGGGTTTGACAAATTGCCTTTACCATCTATAAATAGTGATAGGATAACCCCATTTTTTCACTTTTATCCTTCGAGCTCTCTAGTAAACCGAGCGTTCTTTCCACTCTTCCCTCCTCCAAACCTTCCACTTTCTGCTTCAGGTAACTATGTCTTCTCACGCCTCTTCTGACTCCACCGGTGAAGAAGATAAGGGGTATGGTGACAACCAAGGTTGTCACCTTTTCTTCCTCCACCTTAGGTGTCATCAACGAGAGAAGTGATAATGCCGACGACTAGGTTACGCCATCGGGTAGTGAGGATTCCTCACGTCTTTTGGAAGACAGCGACGCCGAAGAAGTAGGCATCAACGCTATGGCTGGGCTCCTTATGAGGTCAGGCAAATTTCTTCCTCCTTCCATTCTGGCCCTCCCCTTGAAGAGTTAATTAGAGGAGCTGGCTTTGTGAAGGCAGCCTAGGATGCAGACTATTTCAAATTAGCCGTCTGCGGAATGACCGAGCGGGTATGTCACGGGCATGAGGGTTACGCCTCAAACTTCTTTTATGCCTATTCCACGTTATTCAAGGACCTAAAAGTCCTTCTTCCGTTCACTGGGTTCCAAATGGGCATTCTATGAGATCCCTAACCCAAAGCATTCAAAATTGTCCGCTCCATCTTCCAGTTGCACTGTTCTCTATCTTCTCCTTGTCCTAGCCGCGAGGAGAATGTCTAGTCAGTGGTAAAAAAAAGGTGAATTTGAAAATGCTAGTTAGTCTGAAAGAGAAAGAAAAAGGTATGGAAAAAGAAAAAATATAATGAAAAGGAAGTCAGAAACAATGAAAAAAGTATTGGTTTGAGTTGGAATAAAAATCTAAAATAAAGAGAAAGTGTAAAAGTTGAGAAAATCATAAAGGAAAAAGTGTCTGGCATGAAATGAAATTGTCCTGTCCTGTGTTACTTTTCTTGTTTTTTCCCAGCCTTCTCACATGTCCCTAATTCTTTAGCCCTTTCCTCCCATTCACTAAACCTACCCTAAACACTTACCACATTACAAACAAATATTCAGTCGTAGTGATTTGAAGTGTACCTGAGATCAAGAATGGCTAGTTAGAACCCTTTCAAATTCATGAAATGTGATTTGACATGTTGTGCTGAGTGAAATACATACAAGATTAAACACTACGATTGAATTGAATGCAAACACTTATCTTTTGAGTTTGAATTTGGATGTTATTGCTTTTAACTGTTTTTCTACTTCCTTTTGATTGAATTAACTTATTCTTGTTAAAGACAAAATCTTCTATGAGAAGAAATGCTCTCATGTTTGGAAGTTTAATCAAATAACATTAAAATGGGTTAACAATCAGAAAATAACTTAGGGTGAAAACACAAAACTTAGAGCCTAAACCCCAAGCAAACACAACCTAGAACCTGAACCCTAAACATAGAAAAACATAGGAAAATAATTAGGTCTTGGGAAATAGAAAAACATTTAGGCTAAAACACCCAAACGCATGGCTAGATGATGTCCTGTCTAAAAGCGTCCAATAGAGATTGAGTTAAACGCTCAATGCTTATAATACTTGAATTAGGTATTTGGCTTCTCTCGAAAACAAAAAAGTTCGAGACAATGTCTCCGAAAAAATACATTAAAAACTTAATTATTAAATCATATAACAAATCTTAAGCAAGTTAAACGTTATTTGTCTAAAAAGAGACAAAAGTTAAAGAAGCGTTTATTTGATCAAATGATACCATGAGCTCAACAAATACCCATCTTTTGATGAAGTATATATATACACTTGGTATCTTCAGATGAAAGAACTTAATTGTAAAATGCTACCTAACGGTAGGAAATAAAAAAACACTTTGTTGTTCTAAGCAAAAATTAAATGACATTACATGCTTAATGTTAAAAAACAACAAAAGTGATAAGAAAAGTCATATCTGGTGCATGCACAATTTACTCTAATTTTGTAGATTATTTATTATACACGCATCCACAGTGCTACAAAATAAATATCAAAATGTGGACGTTAGAGACAAAGGAGATATTCACAGAATGTTCCTCACTTGAAGCAACGCCTAAAACGATCGTACAACCTACTTCAAGCAAAGAACTGAAAAAACAAGCATACTTTGACAAAATTGACTTACACAACAGCTGTTGTGAAAAGAAGAAAGAGAAAACATAAGTATCAAGGCTATAAACTACAAACTTGGTCTAACGAAGAAATATCCATGAAGCCTATAAACAGAAGATCTCTTAAGAAGAAAATCAAGAGGATAACTCAAGAGCATAAGAAAATATTACAACGATATATCCATCTTAAAGAGAAAAAGAGAGAAAGAGCTCAAAGAAAAGGAATATATCTGAGGTGAAGAAAAGAGAAAAAAAGAGAAAAAGAGACTCTCGAGCTTAAGCGTCAAATTTCTTACTACTGTAAGAGAGAAGAAAGAAACACCTGAAAGTGTTTAGATTGCATTGTATTGTAATCAATTCCTCTCGTTAAGAGATATAGTCTAAACTACTTGTAAGAAATCGTTGATTGCAATTCTGAAGAGAATTAAAACACTTGCAACTGAACTCTGTTTGAGTTGAGGAATCTAGGTGCGATAGTCTAGTACCAGGAGTGGTTCGAATGCTTAAAGAAAATCTCGGCTAAGGTTGTTGAGTACCATAAGTGGTGTGAATATTCAAAGGAAATCTTGGTAGGGTGCTGAGTACCAGGAGTGGTGCAAATACTCAGAGGAAATCTCGACAAGGTAGTTGAGTACCAGGAGTGGTGCTAATACTCATTTGTAATCGTGTGAAGATTACAGTAGAACCCTCTACGGAGGAGATTGGACGTAGCTCAGGTTGAACGAACCAATATAAAATCTCTTGTGTTGTTTTCTCTTCTCTTAACTAAATGATTCTCTTGCAAAACCTGCAGTTGAACTTTATATTTCAAATACAAGAACTTCCAAGCTAAATGACGATTTCTTTTTAAGGAAGTTCTTACAAAACACTACAGTGGAAATATTCTGAATAGCATGACAAACTTATCAATGCTTATACATATATTTTAAGTCGAGCATCTAAGCTTTCAAAAGAATATTTCAAAAGCTCGATAACATGCTATATCAGAAGAGTTGCGAAAAACGTTTCCATCAACACAATTCAACCCCTCCTTCTAGTGCTTTTCAGGTACTTTAGTTCTTTTTGCTTGGTAGATTTCATGAAGCTTGGATTTGGATTAGTGATACACGTGTGGCGGTTTTGAGTTAAAGAGTGTAGCTGTAATTGTGTAACTTTCCAATTACAAATAATTTGTGATGTGTCTAGAAATGCTTTGTTTTGCTTTGAGTCTTTTGCTCTTTCATTGTGAGTCTTTGTTTCTTTTTTTGTGTCTTAGTTTCTCCTGTCTAAGAGGATAGTTCCTTAAGTGTGGGGATGTCATAACACTCTACTTTCCCCCCTTTTCTTTGTTAAAAATATGTTCTTAAATTTCTTTAAGTTTGTAATTTGTTAGAAATAGGCTAGATTAGTGTTAAGTTGTACAAATAGGTTTCAAATAAAATTGTTGTATTTTTCGCTTTTTAAATACGTGAAATTGACTTTTTAAAGAAATGTGTTTTCCCCTTTCAGAAAAATCAGAAAATAAAAATAGCAAAAATATATTTTTGCATAGATAGGTCTAATCTTAGTTTAATTACATTTTAACCTCTCTTTTAACTTTCCTGAATGGCATATTCACCCCTGATAAAGTGAGGTTGTTTTGATCGAGTTTGACCAAACCCATGGAGCCTAAAAAGCACAAATGAAGGGCTCAGACGCGAGGGGATTCAATTTTCCCCCAATTCGGGTGGCTGTAGTGGTTAGGTTAGATTAGGGCAGAACATCTGAACTTTGGTTTGGAATCACGAGTGGATTGCACACGTGTCTGCATAATTACCTTTGGTTCAACCTTTGTCTACATTATTGATGAAGAGACGAGCCAAAACAGAACACCTTACCCCTTTAAATTAAGAGAAGCCTTTGTTCGAGGAATAGGGGTCTGCATCAGAAGAGAACCTGGTCTCGGGTTTCCTTGCTTTCCTTTCTTCTTTCTCTTATAAAAGAGCATTTGGAAGGCAAATTAGGAGACACTTAGTGCAAATTACGATACACTTAGGCTGACATTGAGTGTTCTTTTTGGACCAAAAGACACAAAGTTCTTTCATTCTTTCTTTTCTCTTTAGTTCATGTACTAGTAGGAATATGATAGAGGAGTAATGAAGTGTCGTGAGCCCACCTTGTGAGCAGAGGAAGATTTCAGTCCTTGAAGAGTGCAAAGACACCTCGAGGAATGAAACTGCTTCTGCGGGATGCACTAGGAGTTATTGGGCGTGCAAAGTAACCCCAAGAATCATAGTGTAACTTCTGTAAAATTTTGTTCATTGACTTTAATACAATTTTGTTTTCTTTTCCTGATTTCAGTTTCAGTTTACCATTGCTCTTTGTTCTCGCCAATTAGCTTAGTTTTACTGATTTCTTTTATTTTCTTGCACGGTTTGTATCTTATTCACTCTGTTTGTATTCTATTTAGATATTATGTTCATATGTGTTGGTTCTGTTGCCTGTTATTAGTTTTTGTTTCGTGGTTAGATTGCATTCGGGTAATTATTTTTTCTTGTTCTTATACTTTCCATCTTGCTCTTTTTTTTAGTTTGCATGAGTCTTGCTTTAGGAATAGTCTTTATTGTCTTTCTTTTGGATGAATTAGATTCTAGAGCTCTGCATACATGTGTTTCCTTATGGGAATTTAATGACCCCGAAACGGGCATACCTTTTCAAGATGTCTTCTTGAAGTAGATAAATGTTCAATGCATAAGCTAGGAATGAACTTTTAATACAGAGATTTCTAATTAATTATTGTCCATTAGCTCTTTAAATTCTTGAGTTATAATCTCTTTGGTGATCTGTTAGTTTTTAATCTTATTTTCCTTTCACCACAACCTTATCTTGGTTTCTTCGTTTAATCTCATGTTGAATCTTGGTTACCCGTTTGAATGTTTATGAGATATGCACTTTCGCTGCCTCATTTAGAATTGATAGGTCCATTTTAAATTGCATATAGTGATGAGAATTCTCTTTGCAGTGCTTTCATTAGAATGAAAATTCTAAATTTATGATTTTAAGCATATTAGGATACCTAGTTAGCCATTTAGGTTCTTTTTGTTGTTTTCTTTGCATTAAGCCATTCATAAACATCCATTTAAGATTGTTTTCCAACTTCGCATACGCAATTACCCATAACATGATGTTACACCATGAAATATACCTAAAAAAGCTATCATTCTAGTTTTCACCTAGGAGATTTCATTCTATAATCATTTCCAGTTCATGCATAATCCATACTACCCATTTAGAACTCATGCAAACGCGATTCATTACCCTAAGCGTCATGTTGATAGACTATCTATTCTAGACTAGGTTTATATTATTCCTATCCTCAGACGATGATAGGTACTAAACGACTCAATACTCATACTTCCTAACCATCATACTCAACGATCCTTCTTTCATCCAAATTAATTAGTAGTTGGTAAATAGTATACTCTAGCGTTGTTATGGAGGGTTCTTTGCCTAAATGCTACTAGGTCCTAAATAACCCAACTCCCTTTGTCATCTAAGATAGATGATATCCTTAAGTTGTTTGTTTCTAGACGCTTTATTGTTACTGACTGTATGTTGGAGTAATACTCCTCCATGCATCAAAGAACAAGACATTTTCCTAAATACAACATATTCTACTAAGAGAGTTCATACCAATATTTACATCCCATGTGTCAATTTTCTCATAGATAATCTATCCTTAGGAAATTCTTACTCTAAAGCAGATATATATTGTAAGAGAAGACGTCGTTCATACTTATTTCTCCAAAGCTTGATCTTATTCTTTGCATCCATTTTGTTGAGATAACATCTTCTTTCTGATTCCATTAGATATTTGATTCTATTGTGAAGATAGTCTAGTTGTTGATCCTTGTGACAAATATTTCTTTTAACCTCTTCGATTCTATCTTCGTCTAGCTCCTTTGAGGAGTTTAGATGCTTTTGTCATAAGACCTATGCCCTTTCTTTTATGCCTTCCATTGACTTACTCAAGTTCTTTCTTGTTCTTATGAGCTTTGTCTCATATGTGAGCTTTTCCTTCTTCTGCTTTATTTTACACCATTAGGACTAGAAGTTTTGTGCCGATATACTTCTAGACGATCCCTTCATGTGTGGAAAGCTCAATTTTTGAACAGTCAAGCTTTTATATCTAGTGAAGAATTTTGTTGACTAGTGTCATCAGAATTCTTGGATGTTTTGAGAGTGACACCTTGAGTTCTTCATTGTCTAGGATGACTTGGTGAAGTCTACTAGATTGGTTGTTTCTTCCACACCTTGATGAATTTGAACTTCTGCTTTTTCTTGTCTCCTGCTCATTGAGCTTCTTTGATGATGAATACCCTGTGTTCTTCAAGTCTCTGGACTGCTTCCTTGAGTTCTGTTAGGAACTGACTCATCGAGGTAGGATCTAATACCAATTGAAGTTGTAGAAAAAGCATTAGAAGAAGGGTTGAATAATGCTTTCACAACTCTTTTTGTGGCTAATAAGCTGATCGTGAAATAAATTATCCTCATGAGCTAGTTTTCCTTAACGTTATAAATGTTATCCTGTTGCATGCATTTATAGAACTAGCTTTAATTCATTCTCCTAGGATTTGGTGAGGAATGAAACTTTTGTAGGATTGGCGTGTGTGATGAGACATTGCTTTTCACATGTTATGATTGGCTGTAACATAGATTCCAACACAAGAGCGTTTTATACTAGCTCACTCAAATAAAGGCTACATCTAATTCTCCTTTAAGATAACTTAGAGGGTTTCATTAGATATTCAACAAATTACATTTGAGTATTCTAACCACTCCTTGTATCCTTAATCACACCAATTAACCACTTTTATCTTGAGTAGTTGAGTTTCACCCACTCCTGGTTATACAATATTCTTCACCACTCCTACTATCCCTAGACACTCCTAGTATCAACCTGATACACCGTGTAGTTGAGTTTAACCCATTCCTGGTTGTCGTTGTACAACAGTAACCACCTACTACTGTGGCTTTGATTGAGTTTCACCCACTCCTGGTTATGCAATATTCTTCACCACTCTTGGTATTCCTAGGCGTATCCCTTGATATGCTGCCTAGTTAAGTTTAACCCACTCTTGGCTGTCCCTGTCAACCTACTAACCACATGTTACCGTGACCTTGACTGAGTTTCACCCACTTTTGGTTATGCAGTATTATTCACAACTCCTGCTATCCTTAGTCAACGAATAACACCTATTACCCTGACTAGTTGAGTTTCACCCATTATTGGTTTCCACTAGACAATCCTGGTATCAACCTGATAAGCTACCTAGTAATCCTTAACTCACTTGAGTTAACAAACAAGTGTATGAATTATCTTCAGAATGTGCAATCAACCTAATTGCTTACAAATCAATAGACGATTAGTCGTAAAGAGAGGATATATGTTCTATACAACATAATTTATAGACTCTTTAACTATTTTTTTCTTTTCTCTCTTCTTATAATAGTAAGCTTATACATCAACGAAGCTTGAGAGTGTTTCTTCTTTCTTTCAAGTGTTTCTCTCTATCTCTCTTTTTCTTCCTCTCTTCTTTCAGTAATGAGTATGTATAGCAATGAAGCTTGAGAGAAATTCTTCTTTTGAACTCTTCTCTTTTACTCTTCTCTTGTGTAAGAGGATTTGACTTTGATAGTTTAGAGAGAGATCTTGATTCTCCTTAGGGAATGACTTTTATTTTTGTTCCTTAATTTCCCATCATTCCATTCTTTTTCGTCTATTTATACACCTTTGACAATATAGCCGGTAGACAATGCTTGTCCTTGAGATTTGGTGATAGTGTAGTGTTGGACGAAGCTTGTCCTTATGATTTGACTTTTCATAGCTTTTATTGTAGATGACAATCATAGATGAATGTTTGTTATTAAGTTGTACTTATTTGCTATATATATATATATATATATATATATATATATATATATATATACATGTATGTATGTTATATTGTCATTGGTTGTGTTAACGGTAGCTTACCCATACCTATTTATGTTTGTGTGTCTTGCGATGATCGTATGATCTTTTGTTATACGGGAACAGGAGATGTGCAGATGCTTCAGATGTATGATAAAGATAGTGGGGAAGACTTGGTTTATTTAAAGTTTTTGTGCTATAAATTTTAGAAATAATGTTTATTTTATTCATTTCAAAATTATGTAATTAGATAATGTTTTTGATAAGATTAGGACTTTGTTTTAATTCCACACGTTTTAAATGTCGAAGTTTTTAATTAATACCATTTTTTGCACTTTAAGAATTTTGAAATATCTTAACTTTAAATATAATTTGTGACATTTTAAATTGGGGCCTTACAAAATGGGTAGGAGATATACCACTAAGCCACAAGTTTCATAGGCTCAAATTGTAAGAACAAAACATTATATGAGCTTGGGAAATGGATTGAGACTAGTTGGGAATGAAATTTATAGTATGGAGGAGTGGATGAATGGTTTGGGAAGGAGTTGAAGAACATGAATTTAAGCAAATTATATCAAATAAATCTTTTAGAAGAGACATAAAGAACACATGGGTGTGGAAAAATGCAAATGACAGAATGTATTTGATCAAATCAACCTATACCATTGCAAAACAGCCTAAGCGGGGAAGATATGTTTAACTCTTAACGGAGTGTGAGGGCTCTTTCAAATGTCCAATACTTCATATGGAAAGTATTGATGGATAAGATCCTAACAAGACAAGATTTAGAAAGAAAAAAGAGAGGAATATAACTAGGTAGTAAACTATGTGAGCTATGTAAGAAAAAAAAAGATGGGAGCACATATTACTTATTTTTCTCTTGTATAATAACCAAAAGAGTGTAGGAGTGGTGTGACAGGTGGATGGGAGCAATATTTATGCACCATAACCAAGGTGGGGAAGAAAAAAAAAGTGTGGTTGTGGAAGGACCATGGATCGTAGGAGGAAGGAGACATCAACATTGAACAAAACAATGAGAATGTAACGAAGGAATGACTAGCCAATTTAACATTAAGGTTTAAGGTGTTATTGATTAACTGTTATTGATTATATCTTATATGCGTTATAATATTTATTGATTTGGAATGCTCGTTAAATTTGTCAAATTTATGTATGAAAGGATGCAGAGAAGGAGGTTGAGATCATATATACTTAGACTCTTCACATAATATGAGGATATATGTCAAACAAATTGAGTATATAATTATTTGTATATGAGTTGAAGCATTCCAAATATTCTAAAATTTATATCCATTTATACTTTGTCGGTAAAAATTTAAAAATTTAAATATAATAATCAATAAAACATATTACTATACATATTAAGATTGATCATGAAATAAAATTTAAGTGCTGCGACAATAATGTGCTGTTCTTCCCAATGGACATGTTTCTTTAAGTGATTAAATATTAAATTCTCATGATTATATGATATATAAGTTAAATAAAGAAAGGCTAACGCCTTAGATAGATTCTATATTTGAATAGATTAGTGTCTCTCTTTCATACCTAAAAAGAACAAAAAGAAAGAAAAGAGAAAGAGTATCCATTACCCTTTACTCTAAGGACCCTACATATATCCAAATTTGGCAATCAAGATCTTAGAAAACAATGCCAACGCCTTACCTAGTTTCCATACAACACTCGTTTCAGACACACACGAAACTAAATTAATTTATTAATAAATTATTATATAAATAAATAAAAATAAATTTTTAGGCTTTTCAAAGTTGAAGCTGGTAGGGATGAAGCCAGGGGTTGAGTTGAGAAACAAAGTAAAACATAAACTAAAAAAGCCTTAGCAAACATCAGGGTTGTGTTGTGTGAGTGAGGGTCCTCTCAACCAACATCCCTAGACTTGTGTTTTTTTTTTTCTTTTGTTTTTTTTTTTTTAACTTTTGTTTCTTCAATTATTATCTGCTCCAATTAATTTTCCCAGTAATTATTTTTCTCCCTTTTTCACACTCTGTTTGTTACGGATTGAACTTTGAAGAGTGACCTCAGAGAAGAGTCTAGAAGGTCTTGTAAGCATTCTACTCCTTCCCAGCCAAAATCACAGGGAATCACATCGCAGACAGAGAGATGGGGAGAGGAAGGTGCTTTTTGGACATCGGCATAGGGGAAGAGCTTGAAGGAAGGATAGTGGTGGAGCTTTACGATGATGTTACTCCCAAAACTGCTGAGAACTTCAGAGCTCTCTGTACTGGTGAGAAAGGCATTGGTCCAAATACAGGGGTGCCCCTTCATTTCAAGGTCTTTTTTTTTTCACTTTTTTTTTTAATCTTTCTACCTTTCATTTCTCACTTTATCCACATACCCTTCTTCTATGTCTATTCAATTCTCCCTTTTCATCTCTCAAAGATTGCTTTTTTACCCTTGTTTGTCAAATGGTTTATGCCCCGCTTCATGAATTCTTCCGAGTGAATCCTATATGCTATTTGAATGAAATAAATATATCTTTTTTGCCATTAGAGTGTAACGGGGGCGTTCAAAACTTGATATTTCGATTTAGAGCATTGGTTGCATGCTTGTTGCTCCCTTTTCATCACCGTATCTTGATGATTTTTAGAATTTTAGCTGCTCTAAGATCTGAACTTTGTAGTATTCCAAGGGTTGAATTTGACGGTGCTTTTTATTTCATCACTTTTGGACGAAGAGCTTTGAAAAGACGGTTATGTCCTGCAAAAGGATTCTTTTACCTTATTATAGTAGATTCTTTGATTGTACATACCTTATTATAGTCATTCAATTTTTACTTCCTGCAAAAGGATTCTTTTACTTGTATCAATGTTGGGGTTGATACTGTTTCTTCAATCTAAAACTTTGTTTTTTTCCCGGGGCGAATTGCTTTTGAAATTCCATAAATTATTTGTATTTGAAAATATTCGTCAACTTGGTGTATAGTAATTGCCAATTGACAATACACTATGATCCAGGAGATATGCCAACCTTCCAATGTTCCAGATTTTGTTTTTAAAATGATATAATAATTAACGTAGCATTTTATCTCACCGATGCAGAAAGGAAAGAAAAAGATTACTACAGATGAACAGATATTGGAAGATTTAATAGTTTAAATTTTAGTAATTCGTGTTATATCGGTCTTGAAGTATAAAAATTGTTTTTTGTTCATCTTGATTAATACTACAACAGGGAATTTATTATTCTTCTGGTGTCTGTTCTTAGTTCATTGCTCAAGAATATCGTGTAAAATGAACTTAAATTGGGAGAATTTTACTCAAGTATATATTGCCCAGTTGGCTCTGTTGTGCTATGTTTTGATAGGAAGTTCTGAATCTGTTGGCTTTGGTTTCAGCATCAAACGAATCAAAATATTCATGTGTGCACTTTCTTTGTGATAATATATATTTGGGATTTAAGGTATGATGATAAATAGTTCTCATCTCTTAACTTATTTGTTGAGGTTCCTGAGAGATATTGGTGAGATATTTTAAAGTATAAATCTTGCTTACAAATAAGCAAAAGGGCAAACAAATTCCTCTTATTATTTTCTTAATTAACGTCTGGCGTTATAGTCTTGACATATAATGCTCCTTCCATGAGATATTGTCTCCACAAGAGATAAATCTGATATTAGTTTAAATGTCAATTTCTGAAATTGTGTTATGTTCTGTTGTATTTTCAGGGATCTTGCTTTCATCGCGTTATTAAAGGCTTCATGATTCAAGGAGGTGATATATCTGCTGGAGATGGTACTGGAGGAGAATCTATATACGGAGTTAAGTTTGAAGATGAAAATTTTGAGTTAAAGCATGAAAGGAAAGGGGTGCTATCAATGGCAAACTCTGGTCCCAACACAAATGGTTCACAGTTTTTCATCACTACTACCCGAACTTCCCATCTAGACGGTAAGCATGTTGTATTTGGAAAAGTAGTTAAAGGAATGGGAGTCGTCCGATCAATTGAGCATGTTGCAACCGGGGATGACCGTCCCACTCTTGATGTTAAAATTGTGGATTGTGGAGAAATTCCTGAAGGCGCAGATGATGGGATATCTAACTTCTTCAAAGATGGAGACACCTATCCTGATTGGCCAGCAGACCTTGATGAGAGCCCTAATGAACTTAACTGGTGGATGAAATCTGTGGACTCAATTAAAACTTTTGGCAATGAGTATTACAGGGTATTAAAACTCAGATTATTATTCTGATGTATTATTTCATACCCTGACCTGAAAAGGCTTATATTGGTTTTCTGAGATATGAATGAAATAATTTTTCTGTCAGTTTATAGTTGTGGAGTGCTTATTTTGCAGTAGTTGCCCCCCTTTTCCTGTAATTCTTAGTAGCAAGAAAATAATATGATTTTCATTTTTCTGGCAGAAACAAGACTACAAAATGGCTCTAAGGAAGTACAGGAAAGCTTTACGCTACCTGGATATTTGCTGGGAAAAGGAAGGCATTGATGAGGGTATGCTGCCTTTATGTACTATTTCTTTAGCTTAGTTGTGCATTGCTGTGGTTTTGTTATGCCACAACTTCATTTCACCTACTCTGATAACAATAATGTATTACTGTATATATATTGATATGGCTTTGCAGAGATAAGTTCAGGATTGAGAAAAACGAAGTCGCAGATTTTTACAAACAGTTCTGTAAGTTGGGAGTTAATATGTTGTACTATTATATTCATTTGATTATGTTGCCATATTAACTAAATTTTCTGTTTTTCATCTAATTGTTTGTGTTATGTCTATTTCAAGGCTTCGAAATTAAAATTAGGGGATATTAAAGGAGCATTGTTGGATACAGAATTTGCAATGCGTGAGGGAGACAACAATGCTAAAGCCTTGTTTCGCCAAGGACAGGTTGGTATTGTAATTGAAGTGCTTTCTGTCAAAAGTTCGGAGCTTTTGTAACCCTTTATTATGTCAGTATGAGTTACTGATATTTAATACGTCCTGCTTTTAATTCTGATAACTATGTTACTTCCAATTCACCAGGCATATATGGCACTCCATGACATTGATGCTGCAGTTGAAAGCTTTAAGAAGGCACTGGCCTTGGAGCCAAATGATGGTTAGTTATGAACATACAATTTTTGCTCTTGCCTTTTGTGTCATCTACTCTTCTGTGTTTTAATTGCTATGCTAAATTTCAATTTCTCGTTTATTTTAGTCAAGCTATTGATGCAAAATGGAGAGACAGCTCCACATTTTCTTAGGAAGATAAAGAGAAGAGTTAAAAGTATAGAGGAAGAAAAAAAAATGAATATAATGGCCATTTTACAAAGAACTGATGATAATGAATAATGTGATTTTGTATGGATAGTTTTACTAAACTTTATAGTGAAGTTCTGCTACTTAGTAATCTAAAGTTTCCTTTAGCATAACTGATATCTTGCTATTTTCAGCTGGAATTAGAAAGGAACTTGCTGCTGCTAGGAAGAAGGTGAGTAATCGCTTTTCACAGCTTTGTTTTACTTTAAAGAGTCACTTTTCTTTAAAAGTGCTTTTTTTATGTGATTGTTTCAACTTTTCAAAATAACCAGAAGCCGTAAAGATTACAAAATCCAAAGTTATAACTTCTAAAATCAGCTGCTTCCTTTAAAAAGGTTATTTTATGATCATGAACAAACGTGAATTAGCTTCTAAATTGAACAAGCATTATATAGTTGATGGTTTGTTGTTGCAGATAGCTGATAGGCGTGACCTAGAGAAAAAGGCATATAGCAAGATGTTCCAATAACATTCTGGTATGTTTTCATTTGTCAGCTAAACAGATACACAGATAAATTAATGACTATGAATTGAAATCATGTCGTTTTTTAGCTACTCTGTCACAATTGCTGATACGTGAAGTTCAAATGAGCAGTTCATAACCCATATCCTCTCTTTTTCAGGTTAAGGAAAACAACCAGATGATTGCAGCATATACATATGGTAAAAGGTTCAGATTTGAACTCATTTTTACTCAAGTGTTGGGAGTGGGGCTGAGATGAAATAAAGTGGATAAGGATTGATATTGTTACATATGAAAATTTTAGCCAACAATTTTGTCAACCTTTTCTCTTACAAATTAGTATAAACTCTGAACATTTTATTGGGTGTTCACCATTGAAATGCAATTAATTAATATAGCTGATGGACAAGGCAATGTTCTAAGTGATTTTGATAGTTGCTATTGGAAACTTACACTGAAGGTGTTATGTAGCGCATTTATTGGTTAGAAACCATACAAATACTTTGTTGGGGTTTTCAGTGTTGGGTTGAAATGAAAGGAGTACACCACCGGAAAATAAATTTTAAATAAAATATACATGAAATTTACTTATGATATCTTAAAGCCAAGGCTTAAATAAATTTTTGTTCCTTTTATTTTTTTTAGTTTGTAATGGTTAAGTGCATGACAACTTTGATGTTAATGTAATGAAATACAATAGAAAAATATTAAATATATCGATGCTAATGTTTTGAATTGCAATAGGAAAATGTTGTTCAATTGTATTTAAGTTTAATTATAACCTATATATAAATGTTAAAATAAGTTTTTAGAATTTATATATCAAGTTATTTCACTTAAATATTAAAATTAATGTTACTTTATATATGTTTAATTTTAATTAAAAAAATTCTTATTTTAACTTACATGTATTTATCACACTAAATTTATAAATAAGTTAACAAAGAAAATATTTTGTTAAAATTAAAAAATTATAACTATCATTTTGTATTTATAGTTTTAATATTTAAAAGAAATTATTAGTTTAAAATATAGGTTTTTTTTATTGAAATTAAAAAGTTTATAAAATAAAATTAATTTTAACATTTAGGTGGAGTAATTTGATGTACATATTTCCATAAACAATTTTAATATGTATATGTATAATTAAATTTAATTACTAATATGGTCCTATTTTAAAAAAGAATAAAATTGTTTCATTTTAAAAAATTGGGTTAAATTGGGTCAAAATTTTAGATATAGAGATCAAATTGAATATAAAATATAAAACATTGTTATGTCATACTAACATGTGACATTGACGTACAATACTATAATGTAGCATCCCATTCAAATAGTATAAATACTATATAAGAACTATCTTTTAGCACTTATTTCATGTTACTTATTCTGCTATTTTTTACTAATGTCCAAAGGGAGAGAGTAACTGGAAAACATATTTCTAGTTAGACATCATCAAAAAAAGGGGAGATTGTTGATAGGGGAACTTTGACTCCTTATATATCTTGTTTTTGATGATGAACACTAGAATGGTTTTATAGTTATCTTGCAAAAAAAAATGGCATAATAAATGTTTTATATTAATAATGTATGTGCTTGATAGATGAAATTATAATTGGTAAATGATTTGTATATAATAGTATGCAATAAAAATATTTGTAAGACAAACATTTAGAAAGAATAAGACAATAAACACACAATTATTTTTATACTGGTTGAGCTACGTTCAATCTCCTTTAACACCTTAGTGGGTTCCACTATAATCTTCAACGAGATTACAACTGAGTATTCTGACCACTCCTGGTATCTTTAGTCAATCCAAGTAACCACTGTTACTCTGACTAGTATCGAGTTTCACTCACTCTTGGTTGCACAGTATTCTTCACCACTCCTGGTATCCCTAGACACTCCTGGTATCTTCCCGATACACTCTCTAGTTGAGTTTCACCCACTCCTGGTTTCCATAAGACAAACTTGTCTAAGTACCGTTTAACTTCACCAAGTTAAACGTCAGAATCTCACCCACTTATGGTTTCCACTAAGCAAACACGTTTAGCTACCGTTTAACTCCTCAAAGTTAAATGTAAAGTATTTTAATTCTCTTCAGAATTTAAAATCAAAAGATTGGTTACAAGTCCTTTTCTTCAAGGATCTTCAATTTATAGGATTCATGGTAAAATATCTGTTAGATAGTATTTGTTTTTTTATCTCTGAATTGTCATGGCCTTTCCATAGGTACCAGTCGTAGGTTGAAGTTAACTTGTCATAACAGACGTTCTTTTTCAGTACTTTATCAAAAGTAGCTTGTACAAACTTTTCACCGCGACTTATGATGGTGAGAACATTCCGTGAATGTCTTATTTGTTTCTGACATCCACTTCTGACTTGTACATGATAAAGCAAGTAGATACTTGACATAGGCAACTACAAAGACTATAGTAGATAGGCATGCAAACAAATATGTTCTTTTTCTTATCACTTTGGTTGTTTTGAAACGTTGTGCATTTAATGCTCTTTAATGCGTGCTCAGTACAACTATGTGATTTTTAAGTTTAAACAAGATTGATTGTTTAAGCATTTCTAAAAAGATACCAAGTAGTTCATAGAGGTTTCACCGTTGGATGAAGATATCATTTTGTAGCAAGGTATCATTTAGCCTATACAAGGCATTTACTAACAACACTTTGTTTAGTGATCTTGGTTTGGTTCAAGAGCATGTTTAGAAAGATGTCGTTCAACACATGTTTTTGGAGCGTTGTTTATGTCTTTTAGCGCATTTACCAAAAATATCATTTTGCACATTATTTTGCAAGATATAGTGAGAGCTCGTTTAGCATTGTTTAGCAATGTATAACAAGAGCGCGTTTAACAAGACTCTCATATAACCTATAGACGTGTTTTGTGAGGATATCGTTTGATAGTGTGTCTACTTTCATAATAATGCGTCTACTTTCATAATAGTGCGTTTACTAAAGACTTTCCTTTAATAATTCAGATATCAGAATGCTTTTTCATAAGAAGCCTTTTCATTTAACAATATTATTTTTACAAAAACAATGTTTTATCAAATGTTCATTTCGTTTATCGCTATTTGTTAAACTTCAAAATATAAAGACGTTAGACACTTCAGTCTTATAGACGATTTTATCTTAACAATCTCTTTCCTTTTTCAGTTAACGTAAGAAGTATATTCGTGTTTCAAAATTTTTGAAAACTTTTAACGTGATTTTTGAGACAGTTTTAACAATATATTAGTTTATATATCACGATTGTCAAAGTTGTTAATATGGATAAGAATTAGTTTACAGCAAGTAACCATAGTATACATAAACAAAGCGTACAAAATCATATATTAATTCAAGCACATCAAGCACATGTGAATGTATATAATGTTATGCATGAAAACTTATAAAGACCTAATGATTCCTTCTAATTCTACGCTATCCTAATTTTCTCTTTCCTTTTTATACACTTTGTACGTTTTCCTTGACTTATATGTCTTACCATCTATCATAGTTTTCATAACAATTTCAAAATTAAATTCTACAGAAACAAATGAAATGTATACTTTTGAACTTCTTTTAGAAACATAAATTTAAGAAAGATTTAATAATTACACAATATATTGGATTAATTTTAGGCTTAATTAAATTTTAAGTCTCTTAAAAATATTGATATTTTTAATTGAGTTTATATTTTTTTAAACACTTAAAACTTTTATATTTTTTAATTGTATATGTTATTTAATTTCTTCGTTAAATAAGTGACGATGATATTATCTTGCCCATCTTTCTTATTTGTTTTCCATTATTGGATTTTGACCAATAATTTTAAGAGGCCAACCTAAAGTATTAAAACTAAATGAAACTTTAATGTCTAATATCAATTAAAATGAAACTTTAATGTCTAATAAGTTTTGTTAGTTAAAAAATGTGTGTGATTAATATAAAATGATTAAATAATAACTTTTATTGCTTTAATTGAAAATATATTGAATAAAAGGAGACTCTCATCCACATAGACGACAAATGTTCATTAGTTGATATAAGTGATGAAGTGAAAACCAGTAAAAAACATGATGACTCATTATTCGATATAGAGAATAGAACAACTAATGAAATGATATTTTTTATATTATCTCTTCTGACTTGTTCAATTCCTTTAACTGCAAAAGTCATACTCATTATTTCTATTCATTTTCAACTTTTCTATTCTAATTATGAAGTAATAAAATAAAAGAAAGTAAAATACATACTGAAATATTGGTTTCATATACATGAACTTTTACAAATTTGGTTTCTTTATTGAATTTTTAGTACTATCATCTATTATGTCTTTAAAATATAATAATTTTAATATTTCAAACTACATGAATTTTTTTAATATATCAAAATCATTATATTTTGAAGACACAATACAAAGACAAAAAAAAAATCTAACATATTTAGACTCATTATTTTTAAATTTTAAAAAATGAGTTTTATAGTTAGTATAAAATAATATTATAATATCAAAGTAACTTTTATTATTTTACTTAAAAGGTCACTAAATAGTAAAAATGATCGATTGATAATTTTAAAATTCGAAATAATATATTTAAAATTTATATATATTATTATTGTCAGGTGACATATCTTAATATTTTTGAAATTTATAATTATAACATACATTTTTTATATAGTACAATACTATTAAAATGAATATTACATAGATAAAAAATTTAACTACTCTAAGAAATAAACCTACTAAGAACAATATCTACACCTGAAGATTCGTCCGACTTCTTTACTGAATCCCCCTCGATCACCTATCGCTGAAATAACTGAAACAAATGTCTCCCTAAGCTCACACCAATAAGGTGATCATCGCAAAAGAGAAAACATACAAAGACACACAAACACAGAAGTAAGGGTGAGCTAATTAAATAAACAATAATCATATTACACAATTTAGTAGTATCAATAGATTCAATTCTCAACATCAAAGATGTACACAATCTAACCATACATCAAAACTCAAGGCGACTCATCCGGATTTGTATAATTATCGAACTATTGGTAGTCTTTGCACTTGTATAGTTCAGCTGACACTCCCCAACACTATACAAGGCTAATCCTCATACCAATATATAGCTAAATTCTGAGACTATAGACAAGGACCTCCCTCTACTCTCACCACTCACATCGTTCTTCTCTATTTGAGTATGAACGGTGCTTAGAGTGTAGGGATAGACTTACCATTTCAAAGCTCGATACATTTATACAAGACAACAATAAATCCTCTACAAACACTTCCAATCCTCTCACCTTGAGATTTCCAAATCATACTCAATTATATCATCTTGATTCACAATTATACTCTTACAACCCACACAAGTCTAATATGTAAACATACATGACACTCTGCCAAGCAAACAACGTTAATCAATCCATATACCTTACCAGACAATAACAGTCCTAGAAGAACCACTAAACAACACAAAACCCCGAAACTCATACTTAGGCAAAGAAAGGCTTTGAAACCATCACCAACAGTTTCAGAAAGGTCTAACCCCCCCCCCCCCAAAATGACCTTAGGAACGTCCAAAACAAACATCCGAAACCCCAAAAACTATCAAAAACAAAAAGAACGGCATGCTGGTGCGCCCAAGGGCGCGACCAGGGGCGCTCGGGCGCCATAACAACAACCAGATTCATAATTTTTTTACCCAGTTTCGTCCAGGTTTGATTCCCAACACAAATTCAACACTTCTAACATGTTTTCAAACATATTTGGAGTCTAATATCACTCCACAATCAGCCACCAACATCATAAACATCAATACAACCATTTGTTCATGCAAAATAAACTCTTTAAACACATAACAATAGATTTTTCTGCATAATTTTCTAACCACTTGTAACCAACCATTCATCACCCAACAATGACCTTTGCCCCAAGATTTATATACAAAAATAGATCCACAATGTATTGTATCTAACCCCAAAACAGTTTGCACATCTCACTTCCAAATTTCAGAAAAACAAACGGAAAATAGTAGTTTCCACCACTCATTTCATCCAAGCATAGACCATATATCTAACCACTCATACATATCATAAATCTCACTTTAACATCCATCAAAATCAAGAGATTTTCGTACACAATGACATTCATGAACAAACTTCTCTGTTTTACATGATTTTCATGGTTTTTGATATCTTAAAATCTCATAACAATTCATACCATAACATCCATATGAGGATCTAAAGTTCAATCCAATTTATGGTTCATTTCATACTCCAAATCATTTCTTCTTCCCTCAAAACATACTCAAAAACCATCATCCAAGAATTTAACATTTCTAATCCAAGATCTCACAACAAGCATTCACATTCATCCAATTCCAACTCATTACTTGTTCAAGAAATATGATTTTCGGATTTGGAAAAAGGTGAGGTAAAACTCACATGTTTTTCACTCCATTTTAAGAACCAATTCATCCAAAACTTCATATTCATACATACAAACACATTAGAACGAATTTCCATCATCATTCCCATAATTAAATCCATTAAAACTCATCACATTTCACAGAACTTTCATCAAACAATACATGTGCATTTTTCAGATTCAAAGTTAGCTCCCCTTACTTTGTAACTTTCACAACTCAGCTCAAAAGCATGCCCCTACAATACCTTGAGAAGCACCAAAACCTAGACAGCAGCCTACAGACCACAAGGTGGTGATCACAAACAGCTCTAGAGCTAGAATGGGGCATGAATCGGAAGAAAGAAGGAAAAAGACACATGCAACCAGCAGATTGCATGATCTAGGGTTCCAAAACAATGAAGAACAGTGAAGAACAACTTACCGCTAGAAATCCAGAAGTTGATCGGTGCAAATTGAAGCCCTCGACGTCAAATCGTTTAGGTGTCTACGGATCGAAATTTTAACGGTTCAGTTGAAAGAAATGGTAGAGAGAATTTAGAGAGGGAGTAAAGTGTAGGATTCTAGAGAGATGAAGCTCTTAAGAAAATGAGTTGAGCTTTTTCTGATATTTTTTATAAAACTGTTTTTTTTTTACAAAAAAAAATTACTCATTTCCCCTTTTCTTAATACACTTATTACTGTATAAATATATATATATATATATATATATATATATATATTCTTACCATAATCATTAACAATTATAATAAATAAATTACAATTAATTTTTTACGAAAACAATTCAATTTCATTTTATATTCTTAACAATAATTTTCATACAAAAATATTTTAAAAACTATATAAGAATATATTTATATTGGTTATAGAATACATGAACTGGAAAATAATGTAAAATACATTTATTCAAACTTTTATATTTGAAACATTATATGCAGATGGAAAAGGAATATTTTTATATAAAAATAAGTAAAAGATAAGTCTAGAATATTGGTTATATTTTTGAAATACATATACCTATACTCAAAAGAAAAATATAATTTTTTTAATTAATAGAATAAAAAATTAATAAAAATTTAAAAATATCTAAATTTATGAAAGATCTAAAACTTAATTAAACTTTAATTCTAATTTACAAATATTGTAATCCCACTTTTAATAGTAAATTACTACTAAAATGAATATTACATATATGAATGATAATGGAACTACTATAAGAAAACAAATCTATGAAAGATTAGATCTACACTTATAGAATCATTTGACTTTTCAATAGCTTCACTCTCACTTCTCGCTGGAGCAACTGTAAAGAATGTCTCCTATGCTCACACCATTAAGGTGATCATCGCAAAAGAGAAAACATATACAAAGACAGACAACACAAAAGCAAGGGTAAGCTAGAATACAAATAATTAATGATATATAAGAACATTTAAACATTATACACATGATACACATTTCACACTAAACGACCAAACACTTTATGCATGACAACACTTTGACTGGACTGTTTGGACTTAGAATGAATAACGAGCTATGGTGGGTTGTGCAATTATGGTGGCCACTACTGCTTTGCAAAGCCCTTTCCTATTCGGTTTCACCCTAACACACATCACAAGGTTAATCCTCAAACGCCCTTTTGCCAAATGTAGAAAGGCCCCTCAGGCTTGGACCTCCTGCTACTCTCACCACATGCGTCAAATCTCTCTATTTGATAATATTTGACCATTAGAGTGTCAGAATAACCCCCAATACTGAGCTTCCTGTATTCATACTAATGATACTTGAAACCACACCACGGAGTTCCACCTTGGAACCAACTTTCCATACCTTGAAACCATTGGAAACCATAAACATATGTTCACACCCTTTCACATTTGAGTAACAACATATATCATCATTGATCATGCATCAAAGTACCATAAACAACCCAACAATGCATCACAAATAATTTAAAACATAAGTATTGAAGTAAACACGGTGGCTGATGTGTGAATAAAATGTATTGCATTCATATCTTAGTTTAGGCCATTTGCATACATAATTGCATTAATTGAATTATTTCATCATGCATTATCTTTATTTTAGATCATACATTTGAGTTTTATGTTTTTCTTGTAGATTAGTGTTTATAAGTGTTAAAATCACAACTTGGGAAAAATTGATATTCAAGATGCAGAGTTAAAACCAGAAAGTTCCACAACCTAGTTGTGAATGTTTTCGCAACCTGTGGATTTTTCTCGATAGAAACAAATTGAAAACCAGCAAGTTCAACAGTTGAGTTATGGTTTTTTCCACAACTTGTGGACTTACTTTAGGAAGTGCGAAATTGAAAACAGAAAAGTGCACAAGCAGATTGTAGATTTTTACACGAGTAGTGAAATTTTTCAGAGCAGTTACTAACCTCTAATAGATACACGTCAAATCTCAACTTGGACATTTCCCCAACCCCCCCCCTCCACATTCTACTGATTCTTATGACCTTCTATACCCAGAGAAACATTGAAAAACACCTTCCTAACTGAAATTAACTATCTTAACCTCACTTAACAACTTAACACCAATCAAACTCCATTCTATACTTTTCAACATCAATTATTTGCAACTAACAACTTACACAAGTCTTAATAGACTTAATAACAACCCCCAAAACCTCACATTTTGTCCAGACCTTCTAAATCAAAATACCACTAGTGAAAACCCCTATAATGAACTAAAAACCATACAAGACACCTCCAAAAGATGACAAACTAGTTCTACATCAGAATTTTGCTCTCATAACACTCAAACAAGTCTTAATCAACCCTTAGACCCCGCCAAAACACAATTTAACCAAAATAACTCTTCACTTAACTTTTCACCTATCAAAACACCCTATCTAGCCTAAAATCTACCTATTTCTTCTGTTGAAATGTAAACAAAGCTTTATTTAATTTGATAGCTCCTACTTCACCCAATTTAACATCTTTAAATTCATTACACAAACTTTACATCAGAATCACATTACACCTCACAATTAAATCAATTTTCACATCAACACATATTATATACAATCAACTCAACATACTAAATTTCTCAATCCAATACAATTTCATAATTCAATCAATAATTTACCATACAAACATTAATTATAACTCGTCTATCAAATAAATCAAGTAAAACTAGCTTCATTTACCTTACACCAACTATACAAAACTTTAAAAACACTCTGATTACTTCTCATACAAGAAATTTCTAGAAACACCTACGAACCACCAAATTGAAAAAGAAAAGAGTCCTTAGGACCTTAGATTGACAAGGAAACTCAAAGAAAAGGTTAAAGTACACATGCAAATAGAAACTTCCCTGCATGGACTCAATTAAAGAGCGAAGAGCAAAAAGAGCTAAAACTTACTTGCTCTATTGCAGAAATCAATCAGATATGAATGTAGACCTTGTCGTTGTGGTCAATTAGACACCTCCTGATTGTCATAGAGATGATTCAGGAGTTAGAACTCTTAGACAGAAAGTAGAGAACTCTAAAATAGTAATTTCTAAAAAAATAATAAGTTTTAAAATAATGAAACTCATAATAAAACTATTTATAAATAAACCATTTAATATTAAAATAACTGAGTCTCACTATTTTTAATCTACTGTGACTTCTAAAATACCATTTTCTAAAGTTTTATAAATATTGATGAAATAAATAAATAATTATAAATTAAATAGATATATTCATTCGAATATTTCTTTTTATAGTTTTTTAACGAACAGACTTGCTGAATCTAATGATTTTAAGAAAGTAATTAGGATAAAAATGAACAGAAAATACATTGGCAATAAAATCATAATTTTCTTTATTTTAATTATATTTAAATATTTTATTTAATTCAAATTAATTTTTCTCATAGCATCGGAGCATTGCACATGGTGCTGTTTTAGGTGAAGTAAAATTTATTCGTCGAAGGGAGAGTTTCATTGTCGCTCTCACCGTTACTGTTAATTTGATTATTCAGTGCAACAATCCCAACCACCCAAGCCACCCATTTTGCACTCATAAATAATAATAGTAATGGGTTTATTAAAAATTTAAAAATAAAAAGTTCTTAAAAGTGGTACTATTATTAGAAAGTGGAGAAATGCAACAAAACAAACTATATGATGTTTGGTATTATCATGACATGTGCATCACACGTATGCACATCAATGTGGGACTCATCCAACTCTCTCATAATTTGGGACTAGTAATCACCACTTCCTCCTCTATTGTCTAAATAATGATATATATATATATATATATATATATATATATATATATATATTTTTGTAAATTGATTTTATTTTTAATTAATATATAAAATTTTTAATATACTTTCTCACAGTAAGACATGTACATTTTAAATATAAAATTAAACATTGATAAATAATGTTATAGTTACCAACTAATAAGTAATACGATAGGTTAAATAAATAATAAATTTTAACTCATACTTTTGATAAATCTGAGTTTATATCTATTATGTTTTCTAAATTGATTATATTTATTGAGATGAGAATTTTAACAATAATTTTGAATAAAATTTTATTATAATAAAATATTTTGAATAACAATAATTTATTATATTTTAACAATAATTTTGAATAGATTTGGAAGTAAGTGAGAGTGAATTTGGAAATAAATTTTTTTAATTTGTTATATAAATTAAATCTTAAACTAATTCTTACAAACTTTACTTTCAAATTCACTTTCATTTATTTCCAAATTTACTCAAATAAACAACAAAAAAATTACCTTCAAATTTTTTCAAATCTACTTAATTAGTCTTTCTCAAACCCATATTCAAGTGAACAAGGCTTGGAGATTATTAAAATGACAGATTTAAAAAAAAAATTAAAACAAGTGTTTGGCTTTAGAACATCGAAACCTCGTTATTGTCAAAAAAAATCACAATTGGGTAACTTTTTTGGTGTAGGTTCATTAGTTGGCAATGAGTGCAGTTGAATGCAATAGTTTCATTGTATTGGATGGAGGAGATATTTTGGGTGTGTTGCAGAGGTGGGTTCCACAATTATTTTACCTTTTGAGAAACTGAACAACTTTAAAGAACAAATGCATTGATTAAACCCACCACAAAGAATGCTTAATTATGGTCAAAATTGTGTCCATTTTGAAGCAATGTTGAGGGAAAAGAAACTCACTTTCATTTCTCCATCAAGACCAGGGGGCAAAAACCTATTTCCAAACTCATTTTTGTATTCAATTTTTCTTCTTATATATTTTTGATTAAAAATATATCATATTATGCTTTCAAATATTCTCCACTTTGATTAATCACTAATTGATCTTTAAACATGTTTATACCTAATCGTACCAGAGTATGAATTTGGTTATTAAGGTCTCTTATAATGTTGAATGATTATTAACTCCTTGTGTTTTCTGGAAAAAAGTTTCATTTTTTTCTTTCTAGAGTGATTCATTTACTCATGTTTTAATCTGATTTTATTCTTGAGGTCATTCCCATGGTGAAAGTTATAGGATTTTAATAGTGGGCAAGGTTCAATTCAGAATGAAAAGTAGATAAGTCTTTTTGATGGAGACATCAATATTTACTTACTTTAATTTATTTCCTAAAAGAGTTATCTCTTTTAGTTTTAACATATTTATTTTTATAATAATTTTGTAATAAAATTACATTATACTTTTTTTAATTTCTAACTCAACTTGATTTCTGATGTTGAATATTGACATTCTCTTCGTGACTTGTGAGCTCACTTTGTTAGCAGACTTATGTCTAGAGAAGACTTTTGTTGTCATCGATTTTCTTGATACTTTCAGAGTGACATCTTTTATTCTTCAAAGAATGAGATAGTTTGATAAAATCTACTTGAGGAGAGGTTGACGTAGTAGACTTTCTCAAGATTCCAATTTTCTTAAGAATCAATTCTCCTATTTCCACGAGCATTTCTTAGATTAAGATGTAGGATTTTATTTTCTTGTTAGAGATGTTGAGCATGTTTCTTGACGTCCTTGTGCAATCCTTCATAAGTTGGAGATGGGAAGGTTGTTTCTTTCACTACCTTGTTTGTCTTGTCTCCTATACATCATGCTCCGTAAACGATCAATAGCCTTTTGTTCTACAAGCCTCTGAATCGTTTTCTTGAGTTCTGTTAGAAATTAGATCATCGAGGTAGGCTCTCATACCAATTGAAATTTTTGAAAAATACTAGAAGGAGAGTTGAATAGTGTTTTCATAACTTTTTTCGCTGCTACAAATCTAATCATGATGTACGTTATGCTTGTGAGTTGGTTGTACTTCCTTCATAAACGTTATTCTGTTGAGTTCGATTATAGGACTAACTCAAACTCATTTCCAATAGATTTGTAGACAATAACCCATTGAGGATAATGACTCTTGTTGAAGACTTGTTGACTTGAGTGTCGAGAGATTGCTTTTGTTACGAATTAATCTTTACAAAATAAACTATGACACATAAACAAACTTTATATTGGTTTACTTGTTAGAGTTACGTCTAGTTCTCCTCCAAGTTAACATAGAGGGTTTTATTAAAATATTCAATGAAGTACATTTGAGTATTTTAACCACTCTTGGTATCCCTAGCCAAAATAACCAATGTTACTTTGACTGGTTGAGTTTAACTCACTCTTGGTTATGCATTATTCTTCACCACTCCTAGAATCCTTAGACACTTCTGGTATCCTTTTGATACACCGTCTAGTTTAGTTTAGCCTACTCCTAGTTGTCCCTGTCCAACAGTAACCACCCGTTATTGTGACCTCGATTGAGTTTCATCCACTCCTAGTTGTGCAGTATTCCTCACCACTTCTGGTATCGCTAGACGCTTCTGGTATCCTTCCGATACACCGTCTAGTTGAGTTTAACCCACTCCTGGTTGTCCCTGTCCAACAGTAAAAACCTATTATTGTGACCTCGACTTAGTTTCACTCACTTCTAGCTGTGCAGTATTATTCACCACTCTTGGTATCCCTAATCAGTGAATAACTTCCCCTTATCCTAGACTAGTTGAGTATTTGCACCAGTTTTGATATCCCTAGTTAGTGAATAACTTCTTGTTACCCTAGACTAGTTAAGTATTTGCACCATTTGATAACAACATCCTTAGCTAGGTTAGGCCAAAACTAGGAGATGTGCATGGAGAAGGTGTTTCCTTGGATGATGAGTGTCGAAATGGAGTGGGAAAAGGTCCAAGGTTACGTAGCTAGGGCTAGACAAGGTGATATGCTCACGATTTTGGTGTATATGGTGATGGTGAGGTGATGTTTGATGGCTCCAAGAGAGGTGAGGCCAACTCAAGGAGGAAGGTGACTAGAGGGGCCTCTAGGGTTGCTCTAGTCTTGATCTAGGAAGTGTATGACCTTAATTTGGCAGCATAACATTACATTAATCCAAGATGAAATACAAGGACTGAGACACCTCTATTTATAGGCCAATGATGTCTCCTTCTAACCCTAAAAGCATTATTCCCCCTCCCCCTTTGCTCCCATTGGCCAAAAATGAGGCCTTCTAAGGAGTGGAGAAGTGTCCACAAATCCTCTCTAATGATGGGAGGACATGTGGCCACTAGCAAAGAAGAATCCTCTCCATTCCTAGAGTGTCATGTGGTCGCTACTAAAAGAAATTCATCTCCAATGGTGGATGAACATGTGACCACTACCAACAAGAAATCCTCTCAACTCCTAGGGTTCCATTGATGAATCATTATTTTTTCCTATTCACTTAGCTTTTTCTACTAAATTTAATTATTGAATTGTAGTTAACTGTCCATTATTCTCTCAATTTTTCCATTTAGGGCTTAATTTGACCAGTAATTCATATTTAATTAATTTGAATTATTTGAGCTTAATTATTCCCGTTATTATTTTCAGAGCAATTTTGGGATTATATTTCGGACTTCAAGAGGGCTACCGCGTCATCTACCAATTTCCACCTCGACATTTTTATTTTAATTTAGTTTATAAATTCGTTTATGTATTGTTGGATCAGACTTTTGACTTTTTGGGACCATTTTAGACTATTAGGGAGAAGCCCAATTATGGGGGCTAACTTGGCTGGCCTAGGGTTTTGAACGCATGCACCCACCCTTAGGACATATATTCCATTCCACTCTGTAGAACGTATAACAGCTCTAGTCTGAGGTTTTTTTCATTTTTCATTTTTTTCCTTTTCTAGTTTTAATTCCAATTTCGTTACTCACAATTTCGTTTTATTGATTATGCTTCTGCACTTACATTTTTCGAGTTTAATTTTCGTTCCAGTTTTCTTTGCCTATATTGTGCTAATTTTTCTATTTCGTTTTCCTGTTCTTGCTTAATTGTAAGAAAAGAAATGCCTTGTTTCTCAACACCGAGAAGGGGGGAGGGTGAATTGGTATTCAATAAAAATAATTACTTTTTCAATCTTATTAAAAACTTAGAATGATCTTTAATCTTTCTTGGAATCTAAGCAATAAAGCGCATGCATTGAAAGTAAAAGAGATAAGGAAAGAAATACAAACACAAGGTTTATACTGGTTCGGCCTCAATGCCTACATCTAGTGTCCTTTCAATCAACCTGAGATTGAAAGCCAATTGCACTATAACGATGAGTTTTTACAACAAAGTTTTACAGAGACTACCTCTCCAATGTAACCACCTCTTTAACTCACTAATCTAATATAGCCAATAACAAAACATTGCAGCAAGAACAATCCTCTCCTGTAGTCACCTTTTGAGAACCCCTCAAAGTCCAAATAAATCCATGCTCTTCTTCCTGGCCGCACGCACAGGAAACAACACAATCCAAGATTGCTAAAAACGAAATATGATCAGTCAAGAGTACACCTCAATAGTGCAGTAGTTGATCAGCAGTGAAAACCCAAATCTGTTCTTCAAGAAACCTTCAAGATTATCAACTTCTATTTATCTTGTTTCTTGGAGGGTCTCAACACACCTGTATCACTTTTCTCAATTCAAATATATCAGATATGAAAGTTTAGAATTATCACAAATTCTGAGTACAGTGTGCAATGCATCAATTTATAGTTTTCTCATAACAGACGCAATCTAATCGATTACTATAATAATGTAATCGGTTACAGAAGTAACAGATTTACACTTGAAAAACATTCAAACAAATTTAACAGATTAAGAACATAATGTAATCGATTTAATATATCATGTAAGTCAAAACACATTAAAATATGACCGTTGAAACAATTAAGACATATCAACTAATAATTTTCAAAGTATAACAAACTTAAATGATTACATAAAACGTGTAATCAATTAAGTACCACACTTAAGCATTTTGAAAACATTTTCAACACAAAACTCATCACAGCACAATCCAGAAAGATGTATTTCAAAGGCACGAGTTTTAATCGATTATATACTTAATGTAATCGGTTAAAACTTGTAGCTTGCACCAGTTTAATCAAATGGCTATCTGATGAATTTAATTGATTACATAACTTATGTAATCGAAACAAATAATGCATTGTGCAAGTGATTTTCACATATCAAAGTATGAGTATGCATACAACATATGTAAACACATATATAATCACATTAAGTATGCAAATCAACGAATTCATACACAATATGTAGCAGTCATAGAAACATATGTATTGTAAACATCAAAAGCAACTACATGTGTTGTCATCACCAAAAACAGAAACCATATAAAGAGATGTGTTTAGGATTCACATTGGCCCCCTATCAACAATCTCCCCCTTTTTTGATGATGCACGACCATGATGCGTTGATGTGTAAAACATAGCAAAACACAACCATGATGCACAATCAGAAATATCAATCAGTATTATCAACATATTAAAATACCACAGATAATATCAATATTTCCACAAATTTATCCCCCTTTGGACATTAGCAAAAAGGAATTTAGAATTTCTATAATTTCTCCCCCCCCTTTGCATGTGGACAAATTTATATCAACTATTGAAGCTCCCCCTATCAGTATGCAAGTATTTCCAAATTATTTCAAATACACGGTGCAATATCAGAGCAACAAATAGAGATGTATCAGAGCATATATAACAGAACTAGTTTCAAGCATGTATCATATGAAATGACAGAAATCAGAGTAATTCAGATAGTGCTTGAAGCCAATAAAACTTAGTGTTAACATTCATAAAGCTCAAGATGATTTACAGTGGATATTAAACAATGAGATTTAGAATGAATGAACACATGCGAAATTAATATGAATGTGATATAATATATATTTTAACAGTATAGAGACTCAAGCCACATTCACGAAGTGTAATTGATTGTACTGTATTTGCAATCGATTAAATACTGCAGGATACTGAAGAATCATCTCAGACAAATGATCAAGTTCATTTTCAGTATCAGACCTGCATGAAACTTTCTTCTCAACTTTGTTGAGGATTAGTCTAGATTCAAAGCATAATTGTGAAATAAACAAAATCATAAACTGAGTATGAGTATACAAAAAAAAATATGCAACACTGAGTGATATAGTTTGGTACTCACACAACACATACAGCAGATTCAATCAATCAACCAATTTGTTAACTCACAAATTGTACTCCAAAATATATATTCATTTCATTTAGTAAAAGCAAAAGTACAACCATAGATCATAGGTGGCTAAACAACCAATCTATACATTTATAAGAAATAGAACAGACATCGAAAACATTAAAAAAAACACAGATTACATCAAATCTGTAATCAATATGTCAACATCACTATCTTATGCTTCACTTTCCTCTCCATTCTCATCATCCTCCTCATTGTCATCTTTAGAGTCATCAACTTGTAGCTTGCCTTTGATAGCATATACATCATGCTTAATGGATTGGCAGAGAATGGTTGAGAAGTGCATTTGTCTAACCATGTGCTTTTCAAATTCAGAACGAGGTCTGAAAGGTACAGAAGATGATGCGGAGGCTCCTTCCTCTTCAACCATGTGCTCATCCTTGAAGAGCCACCCATCCAGACCATGCTGAAGTCCCATGTGGTGTAGTGCATTTTTGTCAGTGAGATTGCTTTTCCCATATGATTCGCACGCTTCACTAACACAGTCTACACCAAAATGAAGCAGCACCTTAGAGATGAATACAGAATAAGGCAAGTTTACAAATTATAGTCTGGTGAGCTTTAGCATGTTATCGGATATGGCAGTTGCCCAGTCAGTTTGGATGTTTTCCTTGAGAGCATGAAGGAGACATAAATCATCAATAGCCACTTGTGCATGATTTCTTCCCCTTGGTCGGAGGATCCATGTAATAATAAAAACACATAAGCAGTCATCCTTTTTCATTCCCTCAGTCTTGTAATGCGGATAATCCCTTAGTTCATTTGGATTACGTAGGCAGCCCTGATATGCTGTGAATTTGTGGAATCCTTCGATTCCTAGGTGACACCTCTAACCACCTGGTAGGAACCCAACAATATTTGAGTAGACATCTTCAATTAGCTTGATATACACACCTTTTACCCAGAACATAGTGTTCTGTCACTGATCTTTAGGTTAGAGTAAAATACCCTGACCAGTTCAGGATACCAAAGATCAACCATATCAACGAATTTCTTCAAGCCCTATCTGTTTAGCCAGTTTTGGAATACAAATCCTTCTCTTCTGAAGAAGATCAGCTTCGCGTACTTGTCAGGAATCAACTTTCTCAACCTCCAATTGTCAATGAAATTTATTTGAGCACTGTCATCACTTATCAAACGCTCAAGATTTAGTCCCCGATACAAATTCTTTCTACCTATGGTATTGACCCTTTTTGCTTGTCATTCTTAGATTTCTTTGAATTATTGTCTCATCTTAATCCATTTAAGTTTAGCTTTCAAATTGTGCTTTTGTTGCTTTCATTCTTTAGCCTCTTTGGTGCTTGAAATCAGATTTGGTTGGTGTTTTCTTTTGGGAGTTTAACTAACTTTAAAGGTAGCATCTTAAAGGCTTGAAAGACGGCTAATAGAAGCATTTTTTTGGACTTGAGAAGAAGGAGTTCTCAGATGGATTTGGAGTGAACATAAAGAAATGATAAAAAAATCAAGAAAACCAAGAATTTAGGAGCTATTTTTACACTTTTATTTGCTGTTATGTATCACAGAACCTTTGTGTTCTTGTAATTTTTTGGTTTCATTTGCTTATTTGCTTGATGTCTTGGGAAAATGTCTTTCGTATAATCTCATCTCCATTGCTAAAATTGTGTAATAGTTTAGTTTCCACTCTTAGAAGTTAAGGCATGTCAAGTGACTCTTAAGTGTTATTTTCATCTTCACATAGGTTCGTTAGTTTACTTGTTTCCTAACTCAAGGACATTGTCTAGGAAAGACTTGGTTTCTAAGCCTGTCCACTGTGACTCACCTCTCTTTCTTGGGAGTTACTTGAAAGATCCTTACTCTCTATTGTTTCTCTTTTGAAATCATCCATAAAAACAAAAAGTTTAATTGTGATATTTTAAACTTTACAACATGAGTGATCATTCTCATTCAAGTTTTCATGGTAGTATAATAGATAATCAAGAAGACTTACATCTTAGGTATGAACTTACACAAAAAGTAAGCAAGTTACAAAGTATGTATACTGAGTTTATGATGGAACAAAGGAGAGAAAAACAACAAGCTAAGTCATCCAATAGAAGAAGGTACACTAGAGAAACATCCACCTCTCATAGTAGAAATGAGCTTCAAAATAGTCACCATAATGAAAGTAATGATTTTTGCATCATAAGGTGTTTGAATCTACACGCATATTAATCGTATGAGTTCAAGGGTTTTTAGGTTTGATTAGGAATTTACTTTGATTGAATTTAGGAACTTTCATATGATTAAACAAGCTTTTGCTACTAATTGAGAATGTACTTTGATTGGTGGTAAGAATTTCAACTATAATTAATTGAGAATTTACTTTGATTAATTAACTTTTAAATTGGTTAGAAGATTTAAGAATAAACATGATTAAACACAAAGGTAAGTTTTCCCATACCTTGGCCAATACTAAGGCTTTATCTACAACCTCAAAACATCACAAATCTTCCCTTGCACTAAGGTTTTCTACAACTCCTTTTCTTCTTTCCTATAAAACGTCTTTTTCTCCTTACCTCCCTCTTTTTTCTCTCCTTTCACGTTGGGTTCCTGGTTTTTCAGAAGCTATATCTCTCTTTTATTCTCTCATTTTTATTTTGTAGCCCTAACACTATCTTTTATAAAAATCTGTTTCAAATCTTGAAAACTGCCCAATCATATCTCCTATTCTAATATCCCAACTGATTTTTAAATCCAAATATATTTCAAACTCTCAAACTCCAACACATTACACATGGTAATAACACACATATATCGCAATCCAAATGGCATACAAAACCTGTGTTACACTTTATTAAAATAACGTCAAGGATATAACATAATTATGTTATAACAAAGATGTACACACACACAACACCTTATTACACATATAAACTCTTAAAAGAAAACATACTCAAGTTTTAACAAAACTTGATGGAAAACTGCCCGACAAGCCTTTTTTAGTGTCCTCTAATTGTATATTTTTGTGTTCATTGCATAAAAGCTTTAGCTTGCAATGAAGCATGGGTCACTATAAATACCCAAGCTTCACCATTGTAAATCACTTTTGAGATAAATGAGAAATTGATTTTCTGAACTCTAGAAACAATTCCTCCTTGAAAGTCAAGGCTAGAGAATCCTAGGGATCCTCCTCTAGCCACCTTCCAAACACACTTCCATTTCTCTCATTTCCTTTGTGCTCCATCAGATTCTCTCTCCTCCACGACACCATTTTTTCATCTAATTTGCTTCATCTGCGTGGCTTGCATCAACGTTATCTTCAACCACGTCTTTGAGCCTTCAATTCCCCCCGCTTCTCGAAGGCCTCATCATCACAAAACCAGAACTTCGTTTCTTGTTCTCTCTCGTCATCAGCCGCATCTCTTCATTCATTTAATATCAAATCAATAACAACTCAATATTGGTCATTCATCTGAATATGATACCATTATTTTAACAATCAATAATAAACTACAAATCTTCTCATTCAATGAGATTGAATCTTTGATTGTTGCTCAAGAATCTCATATTGAATGTTTGAAGCGGTATAGTGAAATGACTTTTGCTCAAGATTACTCAATTTGCATTAGAAAATGAGAATAGTGCATGGACTTACAACCATAAGTAAAGTATGTAAGCCCAGATAATGGTAACTTCACCTTCAACATTAATTAATCGTCCTTTGATGGAAATCAATGAGGAAAAAATAAATGTAGTGGAAGATAGGGTGGTTGATGGAAATAATAATGTTCGGTATCAAGTCTCCAACAAGTATATTCATATTGCTATTGTAAGACCTAAGAAAAATAAGAGTTTTAGGATTAAAGTTTTGATGGAATGAAGAAGTCTCTCGCGAAAATAAGTGAAAACCCTAATAATATATCATATTCTTTTTTCACTTTATGAAGTTTGGTTCAAAGTTGTTACACTCATGTTTTCATATATAGGTGTTAAAGTGATTGTGAATATTTGAATTTTTCATCAATCAAATAAGTGAAAATTTTCATTGATTTAACGTAAAATCTCCTATGACTATTAGAGAAACAATAAAAAATTTCATATAGAATATAAGCTTCAATACTATCTTATAACCTTGCTTTTCATTGTCAAGCTCAATCCTATGTTATCGAGCTTGTGATTTCATGTGTTAAAGTGATTATGAATTTTGTTTCAAAACTTAAATACACGTAGGAATTACTCCTACTAATATCAATAAAGACAATAATGATTGAATCCACTTGAGAAGAAATTAATGTTTTAATTCCCATTTCTAATACATGTGATTTTTCAACTTAGATTAAATGATACCGATTAAGAAGAAACTTTTGATTCAACTAAAAGACTACAACGAGCCTTCAAAACTAAAATCACTTATAGTTTTCATTCCAAAAAGTTAGAATCATCAAATTTTTCATTAAATATGTGAAATT
Organism: Vigna reflexopilosa; assembly: GCA_027742785.1. NCBI lineage: Eukaryota > Viridiplantae > Streptophyta > Magnoliopsida > Fabales > Fabaceae > Vigna > Vigna reflexopilosa. The sequence goes on along the minus strand of CM050911.1, from coordinate 47,830,308 downwards.
CATTAGTATATGTAGGATTGTTGATTATAATGTTGGTAAAGAAGATAATTTAACATGTTTAGGCTTCAAAATATCTTATAAAAGAAAATACAGAGATAGAAAATGTATAGATTGACAAAATATGTTATCTTTAAATTAACAATAGCATATTATGAACAAAGTAAGATAAAGATAACAAAATAACAAAATAACAAAACTTCATATATGTAAGATAAAGACAAGTGTAATTAGAGAGATAAAACCTGAGGCATGTTACACTTTAAATTGACCAAGACGAAATAATCTATCAAAAATACATACCATATTGCCCTTAAAAAATATATTTTCGTTTGGGTAAAATTACATCTAGCAATTTCTATGAACGGACAATAAACTGAAATAATTTATTTTTAAAAACTAAAGGGGAGTTAGGAAAACTAAGTACTTATTTAATTATTTTAATTTTACACATAGGAATTTTCGTGACATGTAACTCCTAAATTTTATTTACACTTACACTTAGCTTCTGTAAATTCAATTCAAAATATCATTCACAAATATAAATAACTTTAAAAAATAGTGACTAAACCCATTGAATAAAATAATACTAATAAAAGCAAAAAGAAGTAAGTTTGCATGGTAATTGCATTTAGAATAACCAAAGAAAAAGGATGCAAGGGATTGCTTAGTAATCACTCACTGTAATTTGTTTTGAAGTTGGCCCTCACATGGGTGAGAACCTCCAAATCGTGTTGGTCAGGGAAATTTATAAAATTGTCTTACGTGCATTGTTAAATCCATAGTTTGCATGTGAACAACAAATCATATGCTACTGCCAAATCAAGTTACTTCCATGTACCAGATCCGTATCTGAGTCCCAAGATAAGAAAACAGATCTCAGACTCTATTCATCACATAAAATATTAACAGATCCTTTAACATTATATAATATTATTATTCTATACTTCAATTCAAACTGCATTCAATTTTTGTATCAGTATGCAGAAGCTGTGTTACTCGAGCAGACAGAGCATAGGTGAGACTTTTTTGACACCATATTTTCTTTCTCTCTTTATTGGTTTCGGAGTAAAAGATGTTTTTGAAAAGGTGATACGTGTGATTTCGGTGTTGCTTATTTACGTGTGACATCTAACAAAGTGATCTCAAACCGTCGCTGTTGTTCACTTCACAGTTGGAAAGGGAATACCACATTTGGCCTGATTTCTTGTTTAAGCCAAACAAAGAGGGAAGAAGCATGCCCAAACTATTTACAAAAAAGTGGTTAATGAAGTCAAGAATATATTAAAGCTTTTGGACTTTACTTCAACAGAATAATAAGTGCTTTTAATAGGACATGAACAAATAACTCTGACTTAAATGTTAAAATGTTTTTGCAGATCAATAATCCATCAGAATAAATTATGTTGTTAAAAGAGAGTCAAAAAAAGAGATGAATCTTCGTATCAATTTAACCGAAACCATTAATTTTTGCACTGTTGCCTGATTTATCGTGACAGTAACAAATAATTTGATTAAAAGATAAAATTTTTCTTTGTTGCTATAATAATGGTATATTTCTCTTGGTACGGCAGTGTTGGTGATGAGTCAAAAGGGGGAACAATATGTAGCCAAACCTGTGGCAAGAAACAATAGAATACAACCCTCCTTTGCCATGTTCTTACCTAAGCACATCACTGTTCTCATTATCATCCTCTTCCTCGTTAATTCAATTTCAGACCTTCCCTTCTCTCCTTAGCTTCCTCTCTTTACTTCCCAATTCAATGAACACCCAAAACCCAATACTCACGTGCATGCCACGTGTCGCGTGAAATCATCATCATTCTTCTTCTTCTTCCACTGCCCCCAACAAATCCACTTCTGCCCTCTTTAAAATCCTCTACGAAGTTCGAATCTTTCGCAGAAAACACCAAGACCCAGAGGAAGCTTCTCTGCAATGGCGTGACCAATGATTGAGTAGCTCTCAGCTTCTATGATTTTTCAGTGATGGGAGTTTGCACATCGAAGCCGCAGAAGGCGAACCCTTACGCGCTTCGCGAAGCGGAAGCCGAAGCCGACCCTTCGCAAATCCCAAAAGCCCCACTTAGTCCCGCCGCAGCCGAGAACCACCGCCGGAAAGATGAAGTTGCCGCCGGGAAACAGTCTCCGTTCTTCCCGTTCTACAGCCCGAGCCCCGCGCGCTTCCTGAAGAAGTCTCCAGCGCCGGCGGGAGGGAGCAGGAGCGCGGCCTCCACGCCGAGGAGGTTCTTCCGGAGGCCGTTCCCTCCGCCGTCGCCGGCTAAGCACATAAGGGCTGTGCTGGCGCGACGACAGGGAAAGAAGGCGGCGGCAGCTGCGATATCGGAGGAGGGGGAGGATGGCGGTGGAGCTGCGGCGGATTTGGATAAGAGGTTTGGATTCTCCAAGGAGTTCACGAGTAGGTTGGAAGTTGGTGAAGAAGTGGGTCGAGGGCATTTTGGGTATACTTGTTCTGCTAGGTTCAAGAAGGGTGAGCTTAAGGGTCAACAAGTGGCTGTTAAGGTCATACCAAAATCAAAGGTTAATTTTTTTTAAGTTCAATTTTAATGTTAATCATCATATGCCCTTCTCCCTTACATTTGGTGCGTTACTTGGAACACATAGCAGTTCTGAGATTGTCGTTGAGTTCCAACTAGTTTGGGTCGTTTAATGGAGAAAACTTGAGGTTTATGTCCATTTCGATGATTTGTATAGAAGGAATTACGACTATTGTTTTTATCTTCTCCCTCTTTTGTTGCCAGATGACAACAGCAATTGCTATTGAAGATGTGAGAAGGGAGGTGAAAATATTGCGAGCTTTGAATGGACACAGCAATTTGATACAGTTCTATGATGCGTTTGAAGACCAAGATAATGTGTACATTGTAATGGAGTAAGTTTGGGATGTTGTTTCTGTTTATCTTCAAAGCTATATTATAGCTGTAGTGCTCTCGGGCCAACCTAGTGAAGTTTAACAATAACTTTTCTTTTAGCTCAAGTAAAATATCTTATCATAACAATATATGATACAACCTTTTTAGTGACACCTGCACTATGTATTAGGTTATCATATTTTTGTTTATAGAATACCTATTGGTCGTTGATTTTTCTTTTTTGCTTTATACTGTTTTTGTAACCAGCTGGATCTTATTGACAATTCAGGTTATGTGAAGGGGGGGAGCTCTTAGATATGATATTATCAAGGTAATTTCATTTAACAGATCTGCTTTACTTTACATTCTATACTGATAAGAAAGTTGACCTTTGGAATTGCGCCTTGCCACTAACTAACTACACGGTTTTTTTTTTCTTTAGGGGAGGGAAATACTCAGAAGATGATGCAAAGGCTGTAATGGTGCAGATTCTAAATGTTGTTGCATTTTGTCATCTTCAGGGTGTTGTGCACCGAGACCTTAAGCCAGAGGTGAGCATATGGTTAAAGCCTCCGAATCTGCTATATTTCCAGACTCATCTAACACTAGCTAGGCATGGAAATGGTTAGTTGGGCATGGGTGGATTACCCATTTGTAACTGAATTTTACACCCCTTCCCCAAAGAAGCCCCTCATTCTTGTCTCACAGGTAAAATGTTTGATGAAGCTCTAACTTATCTACATGAAAAGTCCTAGCTATAGTTCACCAGTCACTTGGGCACCAGCTCTTAGCTTACTTGATATATATATTTTGATGGTTAGGAAACAAAGTAAACCATAAATAATAGCAAAGAAAATCTCATTAATAAATTACTTTTCTATATATATATATATATATATATATATATATATATATATATATATATATATATATATATATTGAAAGGTAGATTGACTCATTGAATATGAATTTCAACTTGGAATATTATCTAACCTCCTTGCTTTTTTCTTTTCAGAATTTTTTGTACTCTAAAAAGGATGAAAGTTCTGAGTTGAAGGCTATAGACTTTGGGTTATCAGATTTTGTCAGACCAGGTCTTCCTTTACAAGTCCTTACCTGGTAGTTGGTAGTAGTATCCTTTACATCATGAGACCTTGGGAATGATATTGTTTCTTGAATTGCGTCTTACAGATGAAAGGCTTAATGATATTGTTGGAAGTGCATATTATGTGGCCCCTGAAGTTCTCCATAGATCTTACAGCACAGAGGCTGATGTGTGGAGTATAGGCGTGATAGCATATATTCTTTTATGTGGTAGTCGTCCATTTTGGGCTCGAACGGAGTCTGGTATTTTCAGGGCAGTCCTGAAAGCTGATCCTAGCTTTGATGAAACACCGTGGCCATCTTTATCTTCAGAAGCAAAGGATTTTGTCAAACGCTTACTGAATAAGGACCCACGGAAGCGGATATCTGCTGCTCAGGCTCTAAGTCAGTTTTTCTTTTACCTATATCATCATTCACATCTAGTAAGATATTTTTCAAGCTTCCACCAATAATCTTTTGCTTGCAGGTCATCCTTGGATACGAAATTACAACAATGTAAAAGTTCCACTTGATATTTTAATATTTAAGCTCATGAAGACATATATGAGATCATCATCCTTACGCAAGGCTGCCTTAAGGGTGCGTGCTTCTGACCACAAGTGTTTGCAATTTAGTTTTCTTTTTGTAATTGACTAATTAATTTTATTTGTCTCTTTCACAGGCCTTGTCAAAGACACTGACTGCAGATGAACTCTATTATCTGAGGGAGCAATTTTCGCTGCTAGAACCAAGCAAAAATGGCAGCATATCTTTAGAGAATGTTAACAAGGTTACTCATCACACAATGTGTATGAAGTTTATCTATGTTAGATTCCACAAGCTTTCCTAATTCACATACATTTTGGGCAGGCCTTGATGAAATATGCAACAGATGCCATGAAAGAGTCTCGCATCCCTGACTTTCTTTCCTCGGTAAAACTACCGTGTTCTGTGTATATAGATATATCTCTTAATTTGATTTGTTTCAATCTTACATCTTCTTTATATTTCTTTTTATGACAGCTGAATTCATTACAATATAGAAGGATGGATTTTGAAGAATTCTGTGCAGCTGCGTTAAGTGTGCATCAACTTGAAGCTCTTGATCGTTGGGAACAACATGCTCGCTGTGCCTATGAGCTTTTTGATAAAGATGGAAACAGGGCTATTGTCATTGAAGAGCTTGCTTCAGTACGATCAGAAAAGAACACTTCACTCTTAGACTATTAGCGATTATTCTTGAAGCTGCATTTACCGTTATTTCAACTATAACTGATTTATATATGTGTGTGCATGTAATTGATGTAGGTTGTAACCCTTCTTTGTCGAGAGGGGAGTGGGTAGTTACAAAATTTATTAGGGAGAACAGAAAGTACAACTTAAGGAGGATAAGGAATCCTCCATAGGCAGTAGGGAAAGTAAAGAAAGAAAAGAACTAATGGCAGGGGTAGTTACATAGGAAACTAAAAACAGATGGAGGGGGTAGTTGCAGAAAATTTATTAGGAAAGAACAGAAAGTGGAAGTAATGGAGGATAAGGAATCCTCTCCACAGACAGTAGGGAAAGTTAAGAAACTAAAGAACCCAAAAATTAGATGTATAGCAAGGCTTTGAACCATAAAGATGCTTGGCCATTAAACACCACCCTTTCCCATAATAGGTGAAGAGACTAAAGACCTTAAAAATTCATGCATGGCCCTCCAACCAAATTTAACAAAGGTCTTCCAAAAATAATTGAGTAACTACATCTGATGGCATCACTTTGCATAATTTAATGCATATACACTTTATATGGATCTAACGAATCTGCTACTGATTACTGCTGGATCTGTCAAGAATGGACTGATGTGACTCTTGTTAGTCATAGGATGAACATTTTAAAATTACAGTTGTCTATAGTTCATGAGTATATATGCCTAATCCGCATCATATTTCTTCAAAATATTGTTTAGGAACTTGGACTTGGTCCCTCTATCCCTGTTCATGTTGTTCTTCACGATTGGATACGCCACACTGATGGAAAATTAAGCTTTCTTGGGTTTGTCAAATTATTACACGGTGTATCTAGCCGAAGCCTTGCGAAGGTTCAATAAAATTTATAGCAGAGGAAGCCTTGTGTGGCTCGACTCGACCTTATCTGGATTTGTGTCTAGTTGGCGCTGGAACTCATTATTGTCTTGTTATCTGAAGCTCTTGCTAGCACACCCATTTAAAAAAGTACAGGTTCATAATGAAATGCAACTCTGATTCTTTTTGAAGGAGCTCAAACTGTAAAATAGTCTACAGATCGTTGGTCTAAGAATTAATATATGGATTGTAGAATTAGATTAGCTTTGTCTCGATGGGTGGTAATAATTTACTGTCACCTGTATTAATGAATGCTTTTGTATAACCATACGTTTGAGTCTGAATATTTTAATCTTAATTTTATATGTTTTGTTGTGTTAGTGTACTTTACATTCTACGAATCAGTTACTTTCCTCGTAGCGTTGAAGGACATTTTAGCTGTTTAAGGAACTATAATTAGGAAGCTGCTGCTGCTGAGCGATACCAATTGTTTGGAAAGAGTGAAAAATGTCCACCATGATGCACATTCCCATAAGCGTTTCGTATCTATCAATTTTTGTTCAGTTTTCAATATTTTGCTATGGTAATTTGTGTTACTTGTCGTTTTTACATTCACAAGTATGCAGTTACTCGCTTCTAGAAAACAGGTGTTGGTTGTATTATGGCGTAATGAGGATATATACTACAATGTGCCGTGTTGGCCTTTGAAAAATTGTTAGACAAGTTCTGAAATTTAAAATGTAAGTATTTTGTACAATCAGGACTGGAGATAGTATTTCATTCATGACTATGTTGAATCAACCCTACAGAAACATTGCCTTGATTACGAAATTTGAAAATGTAATTCGTTAATTTTAACTGGTCTCATCATAACATTTCACTGTTTCTCGAGATTACTTTTACATGCAGTGGTACAAACAGTTTGGGTTATCTTTGTTCTGAACTATCTTTTTCTTTAAGTTTGCAGTTTGGTCATAACCGATGTGATAATTTTTCCATAAACTGGAAAATATAACTTGTTGATTTGAAGTAAACTTTGATATCTTACTGATAGAAAAGACGGTGTTAACAGTATGTGAACCATGTCACACCAGAATATGGACCCCAAAAAATCCCAAACTACAAATATATATATATATATATATATATATATATATATATATATACACACACATTAATTTCAAACATCATGCAGCTAGACCGAAGCGGCAACATATTATCATCAAATTACATCACCATACGTTGAACCAGCAGTCTCTTGGTGTTGGACTTGCTACTAACAAATTCCATAGAAGAAAGAGGTTGCAGATTAAACACCAAACCACCACAAAATCAAACAAAAAGGACCTATCGAATCTCACTAAAAGAATCAAAAGGAAGTAAGAGACGAAAGCAAATGAAGGAAGACAATGGTATTAGAGTTGAAAATAGTCTGAAACATGAACATTTCGTATTCGAATAGAAAATAATGTTAGTAATTCAGTCCTCCGCATCGCCATGACACTTAGACAGTGTCACCAATCTATCTTATCATGTTATGAACGACAACAAGCTCGGAAGTTATTTAGAATTAAAACTAAAAACACATTTCTTATAAAACACACAATGAGGCTGCTGTCTCGCGAGGCAGTTGGCAGTTATAATAGTAAAAAGGGGACAAAGAGATTAAGGAAGTACTATCTTGAGGAAAGCTTGTGGTGCAGATCATCAGTAAGCGCTTGCCTCAATTTTTCCCCATAGTAATGAAAGGACTTCTCACTGTCCATGACCCTGAAGAATCTTCCACCTCCCATTCAGAAGCGCAATGGCCTCCACCACCACGGACCTTCCCTTCATGACCATTACATCGAACAGGTTCTGCGCGGGGTGCCCATCCCGCTGGGGGAGAACGGGGTGAGGAGAAAGGGCAGCAGAGGGAAGCACCAGTCGCCGACCACGTAAGGCCTCACGTGGTGGCCGCGAACACTGATGACCTTATCCCAGACGACGTCGCCGGAGGTGAGACGGTGGTAGAGGAGGCTGTCGCGGAAGTGAGTGGCGTCGTGGGTGCCGCCGGGGGCCTTGACGCAGACGTCCGAGAAGATCTTCTTGTGGTCGGAGACGAGCTGGAGGAGTAGAGAGGGGTTGAGGTTAGGGTTGGTGTTGGGGGTGGGAGGCGATGGTGAAGAAGATGAGAAGGGAGGAGGGGTTGGCGGTGGTTGATGAGGGTGAGTCGGAGAGGAGGGAGGTGAAGCAGATTTGACAGCATTACCAGGAACGATTGATCCATCCCTTTCACACTCATTCACCCACACAAACAAAAAACTAATACCAAACAAAAAGAAATAAAAGGCCCAATCCGTATTAATGGGCCAAAGTGAGTTTCTCTCTACCCCATGCACCGTCAAGTTTACTTGAACTAAAGTCCATTACTATTATCAAACAAAACTTAAGTACAGACAAACCAATGTCTGAGCATTTTAAAATTTTTACATTTCATTTAAACTCTATCTTTTTCTATTCTTTGTTTAGAATAAAATTTATTATTGGAATAAGATTATTTTTTAATTATAATGCTGTTATATATTATGATAAAGTGATTTTTTCTTTATATCATAAAATTACTGTTTTTCAAATCGTTGAAATATAATTTTCATTTTATAGGTATTTAAGTGAAAACTAAATAAATTAGGAATGTAATTTCAAAAAATATATTTTCTGTTTTATACATAGGAATTTTTTAGATAAATTAAAGTATGAAAAGTAATTTATAATATTATAGTAGTTGTATCAATGCTGAAAATAATGTGAAATTACTCCCAATCAAATTTAAAGATAGTGGTTATCGTGTTATATTTTAAGAAAAAAATTGTTTTAAATATTGGTTGCAACTTTTGGTCTTTCAGTAAATATTTCGTTTTTGTTAATTACATCCACTGTCTTATGACAAAAATCGAGTTATAATCGAATTATGATGTTTGGATTATTATATTTTTAAGTAAAAAGAATTACGCATTGTTCTTTTATATGTATTTTTACATAAATAAAGTTAATTATAATTATGTCAGAACATAAAGAGAAATAAAAAAGAAAAAGAAGTGATTATTAATTATGGACACATGGACTAATAATATTCATGAGTAAATGCGAGTATCATTCATTATTTTCACTCATGGAGTCAAGTAAAATGTTATTTCTAGTGTTCAACCTTTTGAGATTGATGCACACTGACAGAGAAATGATAAAATGAAATGGATAGAACTTTAATCCTCATTATTCCAACATGAGAAAAGAGTTACAGAATGCTGAATATATATTCAGCATATCTTTAGCAAAACGAAAGAGAAATAAAAAAGGAAAAGAAATACAGCCTGACCACCACTCACTAACAGAAAAAGAAATGCCAGCTAATATAACAAACATAACCAAAAGGTCAGAAACGATATTTCTCACACCCTCCCTCAAGGTGGGTGGTGAATATTCAACAAGCCCATCTTGGATAAATTATTGTTGAAAGGTCCAGGATAGAGTGGTTTAGTGAACATATCTGCAAGTTGATGTTTTGAAGGAACATGAGAAAGAACAATGAGCCCATTAAGAACCTTAGCACGAATAAGGTGACAATCCACTTCAATATGCTTGGTGCGTTCATGAAAGGAAGGATTCTTGGCCAGTTGAATGGCAGATTAATTATCACAAAATGTAGGGAAAGGAAGTGGAATTGGAAGACATAAATCATCCGCAACATATTTCAACCATTGCAATTCACAAGCAACAGATGCTAAAGCTCTATATTCAGCTTCAGTAGAGCTCCTGGACACGGTGGATTGCTTCTTTGATTTCCAAGATACAAGACAACTTCCATAAAATACACAATAACCAGTGGTGGATTTTCTAGAGATGCAACAAGCAGCCCAATCTGAATCAGAAAAAGCTTGAAGTCTGTGAGGATTGTTGGAAGGATAAAAGAGACCTAAGCCAGGACAACCTTTGAGGTATTTCAAGATTCTGAAAACAACATTGAGATGAGAGGATCTAGGCTTGGACATGAACTGACTAACTTGCTGGACAACAAAAGAAATATCAGGTCGGGTGTTTGTTAGATACTGCAGCTTACCAATTAATCTCCTATAAGGAGTAGGGTCTGGAAGAAGATCACCGTCATCATTCTTGAGCTTATCAGTTGGGTTCGAAGGAGAAGGTGCTGGTTTGCAGCCAGTGAGACCAAATTCGGCTAAAATTTCTAAGCAGTATTTTTGTTGATTCAAGATAAGACCCTGTCGTGATCTAGCAACTTCAAAACCAAGAAAATATTTGAGATTGCCCAAGTCTTTGATTCTGAATTCTTGATGCAAAAATTTCTTAACAGCAACAATATCCTCCATGCTATCACCAGTTAAAACGATATCATCCACATAGATCAAAAGAGCAGTAAAAGAATTAGCAAATTGTCTAATAAATAAGGAATGATCAGCAGGACTTTGAGAAAAACCATGAGAGATTAAGGAAGCTGTGAGTTTAGAGTTCCATTGCCGAGAAGCTTGTCGAAGCCCATATAAAGACTTGTGCAATTTACAAACCAAATGAGGTTCCAGAAGAATCAATCCCGGGGGAGCATTCATATAAACCTCCTCATCCAAATCACCATGCAAAAATGCATTATCAACATCAAGCTGGTGTAAAAACCATTTGCGAGAAACGACAATAGAGAGAAGAAATCTTACGGTTGTGATCTTCACAATAGGTGAAAAAGTTTCAAAGAAATCCATGCCTTCAGTTTGTGTGAACCCTTTGGCAACAAGACGTGCCTTATATCTCTCTATAGCCCCATCTGCATTCAATTTAGTCTTGTAGACCCATTTGCAACCAACAGCTCTTTTCTTTGGTGGTAATCAGACCAATGACCAAGTTCCATTCCTTTGGAGAGCCTGAATTTCCGCAAGCATGGCCTGCTGCCAATGAGCATGTTGACAAGCCTCTTTAAAGGAAGAAGGCTCAATGATGGCAGATAAAGACATGCAAAAAATAATGTGAGAGTTAGAATATTTGGAATATGACAAGTATGATTGTAAAGGATGAGCTGTGCAACTGGAAGTAGGAGCAAAAGAAATAGTGGAACAATCATAATCAGACAAATAAGCAGGGGGCTTCCTAAGTCTATTTAAAATTCTACCAGGTGGATCAACAACTTGCACAATATCATTAGAATCATCATTGAATTCCATAACTGGTTCAACAACAGTAGGATTATTATTGCTAGAGACATCATCCGAAGTAATATGAGAATCATTGCAAGTATTAAAGTGTGAACCAGGTATATCAAAAGCAATCAAAGAATCAAATGATTGTTGAGATGCAACAGTACCAGTGGTATGATGATGTGAAATAGGATGGGGAGAAAAATACGGAAAATGAGACTCATAGAAAATAACATTGCGAGAGAGAAAAACATGTTGTGTAGTGAGATCATATAAGAGAAAACCTTTGACCCCTGATTTAAAACCAAGAAAAATGCACTTAGAAGCTCTTTTGTCTAATTTGGTTCTGCCAGAAGTAATGGTGTTTGCAAAAGCTAGGCAACCAAAAACTCTCAGTCTCTTAAAGTCAGGAATTGTGCCAAAAATAATTTCATAAGGAGATTTGCTTTTAAGAAATGGAGTAGGAAGCCGGTTTATGATATGAACAGCATGTCGCATAGCATAGGACCAAAAAACAGAAGGTAAATGAGATTGGAAAAGTAAGGCACGAGCTACATTCAAAATATGTTGGTGTTTGCGCTCAACTATTCCATTCTGTTGAGGTGATTCAATGCATGATGTTTCATGAGAAATGCCTTTAGATGAGAAGAAATCAGTTAAGAAAAACTCCTTTCCATTATCAGACCTTAGTCTTTTAAGTTTAATGTCAAATTGATTTTCAATGAGAAGTATGAAATTGGGAAGAACAATTTTGACTTCGGCTTTTGATTTTAAAAGATAAACCCATGTGAATCTACTGAAATCATCAACAAGTGTTAAGAAATATTTGTGACCATCAATAGAAACATTGGTTAAGGGTCCCCAAATGTCAGCATGAACCAATTCAAAAAATTGAGAACTCTTGGAGGTGCTAAGAGGAAAAGGTAATTTCTTATGTTTGGCAAAATGGCAAGTGTCACATGGAGCACAACTTTTGTATTTGATATCAGTATGTTGGGAAGATAACAATTGTAAAATGGAATTTGAAGTATGGCCTAGTCTATTATGCCAAAGGTCACTGGTATTGACTGCATTTACAGTAAAAGCATTTGATTCATTGATAATAGCATTTGGGAAAATTAAATTGCAAAACATAGCATTTGATTCTTCAAGACAGTACAAGCCATTAATCTTCCTAGCTGCTTCAATCATCTTGAATTGAGATTTCTGGAAAAGAAAGCAATGAGAATCACAAAAAACTGCCATACAATCAATAGTGGAAACAAGTTTGGGAATGGATATGAGGTAAACAGAAAAATCAGGAACAAAAAGAACATCAGGAAGAAATAGGTCACCTATGTGAATATTCCCTGAAAAATTTGCAGTGACAGTAGTGTGATTAGGCAATTTAATGTGTATGGGTTTGATGGCATGAAGGTTATGAAAGAAGGATTGATTGGGACAGATGTGCTCCGTGGCACCACTGTCAAATATCCAAGGAACAGAAACAGAAGATGTACCTGAGTTTTTAATAGAGGCTTGATTGACTGAGGATGAATGATCCTGACTGTGTTGGAGCAGAGCCAAAATTGCTTGATACTGGTCTCTAGAGAAAGTGAATTGGTCATTGGGAAGACTACCATCCAAATCAAGTTGCTGTAAGGAGGCAGATGAATCTACTTCAACCAAACTGGCAGAAGCTTTTGTGTTGGGTTTATTCTTTCTATAACCAGCAGGGAAACCAATGCGAGAATAACAAGTTTCAATGGTGTGGTTTGTCTTCTTGCATTTTTCACAAAATTTGTTGTTCTTGGAAGTGTTCTTGCTGGAATTGAAAGGAACTTTGTTGGAAGAGTTGAAGCGTGGTTGAGAATTGGAAACAGCAGTGAAGGCCAAAGAATCTGAAACAGGTTGTTTGAGATTGATGCCGAGGAACTCGTGTTCATGTTGAAGAACCATAGAAAACGTTTTGACAATCGAAGGCATGGGATCCATTATCATGATTTGAGAGCGAACTTGGGCATAACTCTCATTAAGGCCTCGTAGAAATCGGATCACATAATCATCTTCTCTTTCTTTGCGAAGTTTGGCGAGAAGTCCACAGGCACAAGGAGTCAAACAATTGCAAGTAAGAACACATCGATAGAGCTCCAACTCTTTCCATAGGATTTTGAGTTTCGTATAATACTCAGAAACAGGCAAAGCACCTTGATGACAAGCGATAATCTGATCCTGAAGATCAGAAACTCTAAATTTATCAGCATGTGAGAATCGATCCTTGAGATCTCTCCAAATCTCTGATGATGTATCCATCCACATCACTGATTGCTTGATCGAAGGAGTCATGGACCGTGTGAGCCAGGACATCAACATTCGATTGGAACGACGCCAAGCTTCGTGAAACAGATCTGTAATAAGGGGACAAGGGAGAGTACCATCAAGGAACTTCTCCTTGTTTTTGGTCTCCAGTGCTACAACCATATCTCTTTCCCATTGGTGAAAGTTGCTTTCCGTGAGAAGAGGTGAAACGAGCACTAATGCGGGATTTTCTCCCAGATGAAGGTAAAGTGGGTTTGTCGGATTCACCAGGTGATCCGGTGTCTGTGTAATATGTTGGCTGAGAGAAGCCATGGTCAGAAAATGAGGAAGAAGACTTAAGCGGAAGAAGTAGTAGGTGTCAGCGATGATATCATGACAGAGAAATGATAAAATGAAATGGATAGAACTTTAATCCTCATTATTCCAACCTGAGAAAAGAGTTACAGAATGCAGAATATATATTCAGCATATCTTTAGCAAAACGAAAGAGAAATAAAAAAGGAAAAGAAATACAGCCTGGCCACCACTCACTAACTGAAAAAGAAATGCCAGCTAATATAACAAACATAACCAAAAGGTCAGAAACGATATTTCTCACACACACATTGATTATGAGATTGTCCTTTACATTATTGTAGAGACTATGCCATAATATGCTAGAATCCCTTACTTGAGTTTTAACCGATGATTTTGTGCTAATGAATTTTTGTATATCATGTTGTGTTGTGTGTAGATAAATAGATCATGCAAGAAGTTAATGTTGGTTAGTCATGAGAATAAGATCTTACCCTAGCTTTGACACATGACTATCACGAAACTGGTGAATAGGTCAAGACTTTCTTTTGTCTTAGAGTAAAATTATATAATATTGGTGCAACAAGATATTATCAATAACCATTTCATTCTATATACTGGTAAGGGAAATAATCATGATGTTAGTTCTCCATTTACGTTTAAGAATTGTCATCATTTTGTCAGGATATGACAAGCTCGTTACAAGACAAGCTCGTCAAATAGAAACCTTGGTTTTGAAGTTTAACTAAATAACATGAAATGAAGAAGTCTTTGTGTATTGAGAACTAACTCTAAACTAGAAAAACACTAAGCATAACAACTAAGTTAGAAAACCTTAGGATAAGTTTGAAGACCAACCTTAAGATATAAAACAGACACCAAACACCGAGGTAGAAAACCCTAAGTTAGAAGATCAACCTTAAGATAGAAAACAAACACCAAACACGAAGATAGAACATCCTAGATTAGAAAATCAACCTTGAGCTAGAAAAACACTAAGAAAAAATTCTAGGTCAGAAAAGCCTAGATTAAGATAGAAAAAGACTAGGCTAGAAAACCATAAGCGAGGAAGGTCTAATGAAAATCACAACCTCACAAAATAAAAGAATAGAAAATAAGTGTCTAAAGTAGCTCTAAGTTGGAAGAAACATTTTCAAACTCACCAAGAAGAAAGGAAGCAGATGACCGTCTAAGAAAAGTCAAAATTAAAACTAGACTAAGGAACTTAGGGTGAAAACACAAGACTTAGAACCTGAATCCCCAACATAGAAAATCTACACAAAACTTAGAACTTGAATTCCCAACATAAAAAAGCTTAGGAAACACTTAGGTTCTTAGGTAATAGAAAAACATCTAGGTCAAAAACACCTAGACGTTATGCTAAACGACAATTTTGCCTAAAGCGTCTAAGAGAGTTAAAGCTAAATGCTTAAAGTTTATCATACTCAAAAGGTATTTATTTAGCTCTCGAAAATAAAACAATGTCAAGACAATGTCTTTGATAAAACACTTTCAAAGACTAAAAGAGAAAATACAAAAGAAAACATAAACAAGTTAAACGCTATCTGTCTAAAGAAGAGACAAAAATCAAAAGAAGCGTTTACTTGCCTAGATGATACCTTGAGCTAAAACAATACTTCATCCAAAGATGAAGTCCTACTCAATGCTTGGTATCTCTAAAAGAAGAGCTTAATTGTCAAATGTTACCTAACGGTAGGAAATAAAAAAAGCACTTTGTTGTTCTAAGCAAGCATTTAATGACAGTGAATGTTCAACGTTTAAAAACAACAAAAATGATATTTGATGAACTGATTGTACACCAAAATCCAATCAGATCAACAGTAAGGAACAGGAAAGACATTCATGGAATGTTCTTCTTCTAGAAAACAATGACATAATATTTATGTCAAAACAAATCATTAATAAGTAAAACAAGAAGTCTCTTACAAACTAAACGATATCAACCAATCTTACAAAAAAAAAAGATTAGAAAACACAAAATCATGAACAAATGATTAAAACACTTAAAAACATTAAAGTAAAAAGAAATAAATATGCTTGCTATACACGTCTCTATCTTGTGCAGGACAATTTCTACAAACGTTCATCTTATAAGCACCAAAATGAACGTTGAGAAAAAAACAAAAAGGAGCGTTGATCAGATTATCAAAACTTGTGCCAAAAAGATTAATCAAGACTACTTTTGATAAAAGATCTGAAAAACACGTCTGCTTTGAAAAGGGACACCATCCTATGACTGACATTTACACTGATAGCCAGAAAAGAACAAATCTCAAGACAAGCATCGTCAAAACGACTATATCATCAAGGTGTATAAATAGAAGACAAGAAGAAAGAAGAACAAGATGATGAAGAAGAGAAAAAATATGAATATATAAAGATATCTCATCATTCGTTGAGCAAGGAAATCTCTTTAAGCTATTAAAGCTAAATTTATTCAATCAAGGAAAGGAAAAAAGAGAAGAGCTCAAGAAAAGAAGAATACTCTCAAACTTCATCAGAACATACACTTGAAGAAAGAAGAGAGAGTGAAAGAGTGAAACATAGAAGAAAATCTCTCAAGCTTCATTGTATATTTACTTGTGCTAGTAACAAGAGAGAAAGAGCAAAGTAAAACATCCCTCTAGTACTTCATTGTATTAAATTCTTACTTATGCAAGGTGAGAAAAAGAGAGAGATGAGAGAAATACCTGTGAGTATTTAGAATATATTGTATTGTAAACATATCCTCTCTACGAGAGTAATAGTCTAAATGACTTGTAAGAAATCTTTGATTGCAATTCTGGAGAGAATCAAAGCACTTACAACTTAACTCTGGATAGTTGAGGAAATCTAGGCGAGGTCGTCTAATACTAGGAGTGGTGCGAATACTTAATTGACCTAGGTAACTGAAGGTTATTTGTTGATCAGGGATAGTAGGAGTGGTGAAGTATTTTGTACAACCAAGAGTGGGTGAAACTCAACTAGGCGGTATCATGGATGCCACGTTGCCTAGGGATACCAAGAGTGGTGCGAATACTCAAGAAAATATTGGCAAGGTTGCTAGTATCAAGAGTGGTGTGAATACTCAGAGCCTAGGAGTGGTGAAGAATATTGTACAACCAGGAGTGGGTGAAACTCAACTAGGCGATATCATGGATGCCACATTGCCTAGGGATACTGGTGCAAATACTCAAGAAAATATTCGTAAGGTTGCTAAGTACCAAAAGTGGTGTGAATACTCAAAGATTAGGAGTGGTGCAAATACTCAACTGATCTAGGGTAACTGGAGGTTATTCGCTGATCAGCGATACCAGGAGTGGTGAATAATAATTCACAACCAGAAGTGGGGGAAACTAAACTAGAGGATGTTTCTCAGTTGCACTGGGAACGTCTAAGGATACCAAGAGTGGTGAATAATACTACACAATCAGGAGTGAGTTAAACTCAAATGTACTTCATTGAATATTTAATGAAACTCTGTAAGTTAACTTAGAGGAGAACTAGATGTAGCCTTAACAAGTGAACCAGTATAAAACATCTTGTGCGTTTTAGTTTGTTGATAAACGATGTAACTTAGTTAACGCCTCCCACACTCTCTTTCTCTCTCTAACAATATGCTTCACTTTATTTAAGGTCACTGCCTATATATAGAAAATTTGGATATGTTGAGCTGGCCATGTAAACGAGCTTTCCAGGAAAGAGTTTACTAATTAAGTTCTACCAACTCACAAAGTGTTACGTACATCATGGTAAGGTTGCAAGTTCCGAAAAAGGTAAGGAAACACTATTCATCCCCTCCCCCCCTCTTTCTAGTGTTTCCTCGCACCTTCACATCTACCAAGAGATGTTGGCTACTCTAGAGACATCATATTGCACAGAGTGACTAGTGAATGTTTTGTTTACTTTGTTACTTTGAGATACAAACATATTAGTCATCAAATCATCAACAAGATCATTTAGTCAATCATTTTTGCTTCAGGAAAACCACAAGACACATCAAAGGACAAAAAACAATAAAAGTAGTTTGTTACAATACAAGGCATGACTTTTTAGACCATCTAGTTCCAACAAGTTAAATCATGTCTTTCAAAATAAATACGAGCATAATATTGTAAGACCAGTGAAAAACAAAAATTCCTTTTTATTAATTATATTGTGTTGGATTAAATAATGAAATATGATGTGTAATTTTGTGTTAGAAAGTGTCAAGCTACTCGATAAAAAATAATTATATTAGTTTTTTATTTAAATACCCTTTTTTTCACGCGGTCAATATGAATATTTCTCACCTAAGTTTACCCTAAAACCCACTTAAAAAATCCTCACAATACACTCCAAAGAGACACAAAAATATCCTCCCAATCTGCTAGAGATACTCAACATTGAAACTGATTCCAAGTTTTCTTTCCTAGCCCTTCAATCACTCCAAAAATAATCCTATCATTTAAGGTGCAAATCTGTGTTTTGAATGAGAGCCTCTTGCCTCTTTTTCATCCACTCACATCTTGCACTTCCTTTATCCAATCAAATCTTGCCTTTCCTTCATCCAATCACATGAAAAGGAGCCTTTCTTCGAGTACCTTAAGGCTAAAAACAAGCTAGATCACATCCCATGCAAGCCCAACTGAAGAAACAAACCCTAAACGTGTTCAAGACATCATTTTGTCAACTTTGACCTTTGTTAAATGCTTGGATCATAACTTTCACCATAGAGCTACAAATGAGATGATTCTTGCTTTGTTGGAAACTAGACTCAAAGAGCTTTGCAATGTCTATAAGCACGTATCATTTGGACCTCTAAGCTAGGTGCAATTCCAATACGAAAATTGGTGACGTGATAGAAATTCTTGAAAAAGGAAGATGACTTGGCCAAAATATAAGGCTCAAAACAAGACTTATGTACATATTTACAAAAGTGTTTAAAGATAAAGGAAGAAGACTAAAATGTGATCCTCCACTGGAGTAGAATCTTGAAGTTCCATTTTCCCTTTCCATTTTCTTGACCATGAGAGGTCCAATGTCTTCTAAAGCTTGAAGAAAAGCAAGAATAAGCTTGAAAGTCCTTCTTCTACTTCTACTCTCCTAGCCTTAGCTTAAGTTGATGCTCCTTGGATGTATATCCATTTAGTTCCCTTAATGAGTTTCCATCAATGAAGCTATATTATAACAACAAATTTGCAATTAGTATAGCTCATAATCCCGTAAAACATGGTAGAAGCCCATATTAAAGTGGGAAAACATTTTATTGAAGAGAAATTTGATAGTAGTTGGATTCGTACATCATAGTTTTTTTTTTCAAGAACAACTTGCAATCATACTTACCAAATGGTTGAACAACAATAATTTTGAAAGAATTATATCTAAGTTGGAAATGAGAATAAAATTTATTCATTAGCTCGACGAGCAGTCTTAAGATATTTTAAAAAATTTATGATATTATTCTTATTAACTATAATTATGCATTTATTGTGTTTTAATTCTATGTTTTTATTTCTAAATTGTCTGGTAGGATTCTAAAAACTTCCTAGAAGGAGTTATATATATATATATATATATATATATATATATATATATATATATATATATAGTGTATAATGAGAAAAGTATAATGCTTTCATGTTTTGAAATTTAATCAAATAACATTAAAACAAGATAATAATCTGAGAATAACTTAGGGTGAAAACACAGGACCTAAAACCTGAATCCCCAAACATAGAAAACCTACACAAAAACATAGAACCAGAATCCACAACATAGAAAAGCTTAGGAACAAACTTAGGATCTCAGGTAATAGAAAAACATTTAGGTTAAAACACCCAAACGCATGGCTAAACGTAAAGCGTCTAAGAGAGTTGAAGATAAACGCTTAATGCATCATACCTGAAAAAGGTATTCAGCTTAGCTCTCAAAAACAAAACAAGTGGAGACAATGTCTCTGACGAAACACATTAAAAGACATTAAAGATTAAAATATAAAAGAAATCGTAAACAAGTTAAACATTATCTATATAAGAAGGGACAAAACCAAAAAATGCATTTACTTGACTAAACGATACCATGAGCTTAAACAATACTTCGTCCAACGATGAAGTCTCTATACAATGCTTGATATCTTTAGAAAAAAGCTTAATTGTAAAATGCTATCTAACGGTAGAAAATCAAAAATCACTTTGTTGTTCTAAGAAAGCATTAAATGACATTAAATGCTCAACGTTCAAAAACAAAAAAAGATGGTAAGAAAAGACCTATCTACTACATGCACAGTTTACTCGACTCTTTACAGATAAGCTATTATACACCCATTCGTAGAGCTAAAAATCAAATATAAAAAAATGGACGTTAGAGACAAAGGAAATATTCACATAATGTTCTTCACTTGAAGCCATACCTAAAAAGAATGCACAACCTACTTCAAGCAAAGTACTGAAAAAGCATGTCTGCTCTGACAAGTTAACTTACCCAACGGTTGTTATACGGAGAAGAAAGAGAAAGCACGAGTATCAAGGTTAAAAGCTCAGTCTAAAGGACATATATCCATGAAGCCTTTAAATAGAAGAACTTTCAAAACGAAAATGAAGAGGATAGCTTAAGAGGTAGTCAAGTGAAAAGCTTACAACAAAATATCCATCATAGAAGTATTCAAAAGAGAAGAGAAGAAAGAGCTCAAGAAAAAGAGTACATTTGAGCAGAAGAAAAGAAAAAGAGAATAGAAGAGAAGAGTAAAAGAGAAAAGAAATACTCTCAAGCTTCATTGTTGTATTGCTTATTGTTGTTAGAGAAATGAGAGAAACACCTACCAGTGTTTAGACTACTTTGTATTGTAATCATATCCTCTCTATGATAGTTATAGTCTGAACGACTTGTAAGCAATCGTTGATTACAATTTTGAAGAGAATTAATATACTTACAACTGAACTCAGTTTGAGTTGAGGAATCTTAGCAAGGTTGCTAAGTACCAGAAGTGGTGTGAATACTCAAAGGAAATCTCGTCTAGGGTTGTTAGGTACCAAGAGTGGTGTGAATACTAAAAGGAAATCTCGTCTAGGTGTTAGGTACCAAGAGTGGTGCGAATACTCAAAGGAAATCTCGGTTAGGGTTGCTGAGTACCAGGAGTGGTGCTAATACTCAGAGACCGGAAGTGGTTCGAATACACATTTGTAATCGTGTGAAGATTATAGTGGAACCCTCTACGGAAAAGAGTAGACGTAGCTCAGTTGGAGTGAACCAGTATAAAAACACTTATGTAATTATCTATTCTTTTATCTAAATGATCATCTTACAAAAACCTAAAGTAGCGCTTTACTTCCAAACACAAGAATTTTCCATACTAAACGATCATCTTTCATACAACAAGTTTTTATAAAACGTTGTAGTTTATATTTTGAATAACACGACAAAAACTATTATCATTTATTCATATTTATCAAGTCGAGCGTCTAAATTTTTAAAAGAAAATTTCAAAACTCAACAAATGTGCTATATCAGAAGGGTTGTGAAAGGTTTTTCACTAACACTATTCAACACCCGTTCCCCTTCTAATATTTTTCAAGTACTTCAGATGCAACTCTATCACATCTTGCATATCTCTATTAAGTTCACTCATAAATCTAGCTGGCATTTAAATCTTTAAATATTTATCACTTCTCTCCCTTTGTTGAAATCATTAAAGATTTAAAATGAATTTCTTCTTGTAATTTGAAGAAACAAATCTTTAGCAAATAAAACTTTTTAAGTCTTCCCGAAAAAAAACTACATACAATCTCTTTGTTATTCTCAATTTCATAAGAATTTTATTCTACCATGCTTTGTGATATAGTCCTCAAATTATAAATAAATTAATACAAGTTATACAAGTTAGAATAACAAGTTCAATTTGTATTCTACCTTATATATTATTGATCGAGGAGAGAGTGAAAAAAAAAATATAATATTGACCATCAATCAAATACAAATTAAACAAGTTAGAATAACAATAAAAAAACAACTAATTGGTATTTGAATCTTACTTTTTTTTTTAATAGAATACTTATAAGACAAGAAAGTAAAGAAAGATACAACACAAAAATAAAAACAATTCTACTAAGTGACTTAAGAATTGAAAAAAAAAAACTTAAAGTAAAAACTTGAGGAAATTTAATGATAAACATAAAAAAAGAGTACTAAATCAAAAATAAAAATTACTGTAGACGTGACAAAACTAAAGAAAATCAAAGATAAAAAATAATTTTAAATGAAAAAAATATACTGAAACAATATAAGATTAATTCATAACAAGATACTACTAGTGATAAATAGTTTGAATTAATTTCTCAAATAAAAAAAATTAATAATCATTGGTACGCATAAAAGCTTGAGTATGTCAAGTTATAATATATAATAATTTTCAAATATTGTTAAATTAGTTCATCGTAGACTCAACCACACTTAAACAAAATCACATTCAAATTTTAAATTTGTATATCAAAATATCTCAAAATATTATTCATTAATAATGTAAATGAATTGTATATTATAATCACTCGAAGTTAAGAAGTTTATGTTAAATGTTAAATTTGCAACATTTAAAAATTTTAAACATATTTTAAACCTTCTTTTATGTTTAATGTTATCTATATTTTATTCATGTATATCTCTATGTGATGTGTTTTTCTATTTTGCTTTCCACGTCTAAAGACAAATTATGAGGGAATTTTGTTCATTAATCAGAATGTTATTTATTAATCACTGGTATGACTGAACCAAAATCACAAATTATTGTTGAGTTATTAATACAGGAAACAGTTCATTATGACACATTGAAATGTAGGATAGGATCCTTAATAATTATAAACATCATCAATCAATCACAAAATAATACGTAAATAATGTTTAAATATTATTAAAAAAATGTTGTCTAAGTATCATTATCCTTTTAAAATAGACACGAAGGAGTGTAATATAAAAATTAGTAAAATATAAACCCACTCATAACTAAAGTTTTGAACTTTTACTAAGTTTTGAAATTAATTTCATTGATAAAAGATTGATTCATTGATAGTTTAAAATTTAACGATGATGGTAGAAAAGGTAAACATTGAAACAAAAAGTTGAAGAGAGTAAAAAGTTTCTTTAAGTGTTAATTTTAATCTTTATTTTTATTTTTCTGCCTTTTGGGGTTTAGTATTTTTCGTACATTAAGTTTAGAAGATATGTCATTAGAAAAGTTTATTTGATCTCTTTTAAACCACAAAATAGGTTTACAGAGTTAGTTTACGTCTCCATTAACAGAGTAATTTTCTTTTTGATATTTTATGTTTTTAAATTGGTAATTTTTACGAAATCGTAAAAACGATTGTCAAATATTTCATATCAAATAAAAGAACGAGAAATCAAGTAAATAATTTAAAAGAACAAGAGAAAAATCAACTAAATCAATAGTTAACAAATGTTAATCTCAATTCAGTTAAAGAAAACTATTTATACATATAGCTTATAGTCACGAACAATTAAAAAGAATATTTTGAAAATTGTTATTTTACTTTATTGGACACTCTAATACATACTATCTACTCTTAAAATTGTTAGTAGATGACTATTTGTTTCGGTGTAAATTTTGGGGACCGAGACACTGACCTGAATGACGTGACTTTTCCGTTTTTTGGCGCTTGAACTGACCGGATCGTTCGCTTCTCTGGATCTTGATTGCTCGCTCTCCTTCAGGCTAGACCGTTCAGTGGCTTTTGATCTTTGACCGGAGGGGGGAGGTACCTGCAAAAGGCGCTCTGACGCCCAAGTCAGGCATATATTGAAAGATCCTTGGTTCTTAGGTTGATGATTCTCAGTACGAGAGAATAGACAATAGTGGTTTCTATGTGATTGTAGCGTAAGTAGAGGATGTAGAAAGCGTACCTGGCTTGTGTCCTTGACTCTCTATTTATAATTTGACTCATGGACCTTGAACTGACATAAGTCCAATAGAATATAAACGGAATAAAATATTAACAAACTTACTTGGTTACTCATAAACAGCTTTACCGATATCCTTAATCAGATATTATTTGATTCTCAATATCTTTAATAAGATACCTTTGAAATTGTTGGACTATAAGCCCAATAATAAGAGTTGGCCCAATTACTGTAACCGGCCGTTGCAACCAACCGTTAAAGATATCATACTGTACATCATCCCCCCCAAGTCCGAGTTTAAGCGTTCGGCTTTAGCCCCGGTTAACTATAGGACTTTTAGGAGTTTGGATGTATTGCAGTTGATAGTAGTTTGTTCGGTGTTACTACCAAGGGTTGTCGTGCGATTTGTATCGTTGAGATGCGCGAGATAGACCGACTCGCTCGGTGCTTAAGTGGTTCCGAGACGACATAGCTACGTTGTCGTTTAGTGGCGCAGTTATGATTAATGTTTTCCCGCCTTTGAAGTAGTGGCAGAGTCGCCAAAACAGAGTCGTTAGATCATTTTTATCTAACGGTGTAGATTATGTGACGGTTGCGTTAATTTCACTCATTAATGAAATGGGTTTTTGCAGACGAACTCAACCGTCATTTCTGCTTTTGTGTTTTCTCGAGAACTTCTGAACTTCCTCTTCTTCTAGCCACAAATCGCGTCCAAGCTTTCGTCTTTTTTCCAGGTAACCATGTCTTCCTCTTCGTATTTAGATTGTTCATTGTCACAGAGTGAGGAAAGGGGGCGTGAGGACTCGATTGATGTATCTGGGGACGCTTAGATCGAGGTTGCTGACGCTATTTCGTCGGTGCTTAACGGTGAAAAGGTTTTTGTTTTCGGCGGTGTTGCCGCCGAAGAGGCTGAAAATCCATGTTCTTCTTCCCTTTCTGACTACGGGTGGGCCTCTCGCGACGTAGGTGAATATTCAAGTCTTTTTGCTAGCAAACATGTTCTTCTAGATTGGGCGAACAATAGTTATGTGCTTAGAACCTTAGGTTATAGTTCTGCCATTAAGTTGGTTGCTTGTCGGGGGAATGAGAGGGTATTTTACGGCAGAGAATCCTCTGGTGGGGATTTTTTCTACTTTTACTCTAGCTTGTTTTTTGACATGTACGTTAGGTTACCCTTCACTGATTTTCAGATGAATGTTCTAAGGGCACTAAATGTAGCCCCTTCCCATTCAGCCGTTCGTTGTCTTGTGTCAGACTCTGGCCATCCGGCCAACAATTGGTTTGTTCTTGTATTTTTTTAGAACGCGCCCGAACGCCAAAAGGGGTTGGGTGTCTCTGAGTTCCGAGCCTAGGAATACTATTCTTCAACTCTTTTCCGAGTCATATAAGGATTTCAAAAATCAATTTTTTAAAGTCTCCATTACGGAGTTGGGACGCCCGTTTTTCTTCTACGAAGATAGGAGTCCCAAATTTCCTTTGTATTGGACCGGGAAACCTCGGACGGTGACTTCATGGCCCCAGGAAGAGATGACTGACTCTGAGTTAAGGGATCTGGATGTATTAGTCGGGTTGCCCTGTCCGCTTTCCTCATGGAGAATAATCAAGTGCCTAGAATATGACGACATGAATTGAAGGGTGTTTGGTATGTCCTTTGACCTACTGCTTTAAGTATTGCTTCCCGATTATTGACTTGTGATTGTTGATGGTTGTTTTTGTAGAAATTATGGGGAAGAAATCTGGCCGCGACTGGTTTAATTTTGCGAAAACGAAACCTAAAGGCCTATCAAACGAAGTCGCTCGTCCGGGCACGTCCATTGAGAGAAATCCTGTTATAGTTGTGGATGAGCAGCCGCCTTCTCCCGAACAGAGTTTGACGAGGAAAAGGAAGGTTGATCGAGCCGTGGAGAATCCAAGATCTTGCTAGAAAGGAAAGAGTATGGCAGAGCTGGTGGATCCAAATGCTTATCGATCTTTGCCGGGCGGTATGTGGGATCCTGGCTTCACTCTCAGTCACAAGATTGACTTCAATTTTGATGTTGTCGAGCAGAAAGTGATGGCTAGCATCAGCGAACAAAAAATGGCTGAGGATTTCCTCGAGTTCTTGCTCTGAGGGTCGGCCGCCGCTTTTAATTTGGTTTATGCTTCCAATAGGGGCAATTTGAGTACAGATGTGGAACGTTTGAAGAAACAACTGGAGGACGCCAAAGTTGCGCATGCTCAGTGTACCCAAAAGGCCACAGAGGCTGCTCAGATTATATTTGAGAGCCATGTGTTGATGGAGAATCTGAGAAAGGTTGGGATGGAGCTTAGGAATGCTAGGGATGGTTTAGCGGTTGAGCTGGAGACTACCAGGGGAACTATTGCGAACCTGACGTCGGAAAGGGAGAACCTTCAATAGGTTGTGACCGATCTGCGAAAAGTTGTTGATGAGGGTCAGGAGACCCAGGAAGAAATGTTGGAAGCCATTGTTGCGGAGCACACTAAGGGGTTCAGGAAAGCACTAAGGCAAATGTCTTTTCTTACAAAGGTATCTCCCGAGGAACTAGGCTTTGACATTGACAAAGATGTATATCAGGGGCAAATGGATTCTATAGGCACTATTCCGGAGGGTACCTTCACCGCTGAGGGTGATATAGCTGAATAAGTAGGGGAGACCGACTCACATGTTGTCGTCAACGAAGTTCCTGTTGTAGAGAACGCTTAATGCTTCCTTTTCTTGTTGTAACACTTTACAGAACATTGTGTTGGGTTGTTTTCGATTTTGCAATTGTTACAACTTTGAACTTGGTATCGCCGTATTGTTGAATTTCTTCGATTATGTGATGGTTTTGTATATGTCTTGTGTTGCTTTCAAGATGAAAATTGGATGTAGGTTAGATCAGTTAGGATTACTTCTTTGATAGACTTTGGTTTGTATGGTTTTGCATGTTTCATTTGACGTTCGGGATTTTGTTCTATTGTTTGGACGCATTCGCTCGTAGGTAAGGCATCCAGACGCGTTCGGTTCAGACCTTTGTAGGAATGGACACGGCGGTCCATAAGGCGTCCAGACGCGTTCGGTCCGGGCCTTCGTATGAATGGACACGACGGTCCATAAGGCGTCGAGACGCATTCGGTTCGGGCCTTCGTATGAATGGACACGGCGGTCCATAAGGCGTCCAGACGCGTTCGGTCCGGGCCTTCGTATGAATGGACAGGGCGGTCCATAAGGCGTCCAGACGCGTTCGGTCCGGGCCTTCGTATGAATGGACACGGCGGTCCATAAGGCGTCCAAACGCGTTCGGTCCGGGCCTTCGTATGAATGGACACGGCGGTCCATAAGGCGTCCAGACACGTTCGGTCCAGGCCTTCGTATGAATGACACGACGGTCCATAAGGCGTCCAGACGCGTTCAGTCCGGGCCTTCGTATGAATGGACACGACGGTCCATAAGGCGTCCAGATGCGTTCGGTCCGGGCCTTCGTATGAATGGATACGGCGATCCATAAGGCGTCCATACGCGTTCGGTCCGGGCCATCGTATGAATGGATACTTTGAAGTAACTGGTTGTATTAAATGTAAACTGGAGAATTGTATTTCAAATGATCCGAAGGGATGAAAACGTTATGGATAAAGAAAAGGAACTGTAATACGGAGAAAATCAGTACAAATTTAACTGTAATAAAATTTGAGGTGTGTGGCATTCCATGTGTTTGGAATGGCTTTTCCATCGAGAAATTCTAGCCGGTATGCTCCGTTCTTCAAATCTTCTGAAATGCAAAGAGGTCCTTCCCAATTTTCTGCTAGCTTTCCGTGTGCGTTGTTTTTTCTGCCGTTCCCTCTTTTGCGTCATACAAGGTCTCCTTCAGTGAAACTCCTAGGTTTTACTTTAGTGTTGAAGCACCAGGAAATTTGTCGCTTTTGAGCTGCATTCCGTATCATTGCCACTTCTCGTCGTTTGGGTAAAGTGTCCAGATTGATGCGTAGATGTTCGTCGTTGAGATTCATGTCTTGAAAATTTCGTCTTATAGACGGTTCGCCTACTTCAACTGGCAGCATTGCATCAGTTCCGTAGGTCAGATTGAAAGGGGTTTCCCCAGTTGACCTGTGCGGTGTACAATATATAGGCCCACAATACCTCGGGTAGCTCCTCTACCCACAACCCTTTAGCTTCTCCTAATAGATAAAAGCACAAACAAAATTTTATCCTGATTCGAATCAAAAGATTATACGTCTAGTCGTTAATCACTATAAAAGAGTGATTAACTTTTCACTAAAATTCAGTTTATGATTACAATAACAATGATAATTCAATAAGAGTAGAAGACACCTTCCTTCGACATACGAGGGAATGAACAACAGCTTGATCAACTTGGTGGAGAACCACTTGAACCTTTAGACACACTAAAATCAAGCTTCTCCTTCTTCAAGACTTGATTAAGCTCACACTTAAACTTAAAAACTTCCTCAGAACAAATTTTGTGCTCTCAAATAGTTTAGTTAACCTTGAAAAGGTTTAGGAGGGTTCTATTTATAGAACAGGGGTCAGAATATGAAAAGACAACTCCCAATTGCCAGTGATAATCGATTACCAAGTGATAATCGATTATTTCAGGCCGTTATGAGTTTTGGAAAACGTAATAATTAATTATCCTTAGTAATAATCGATTATTGTTGAACCCTGGACAATATTAAAACTTGCGGTGATAATCGATTATTACTGAGACAAACCATTTTCTGCTTTTGCTTGTGATAATCGATTATCCCCTATGATAATCGATTATTGCCGTAAGAAATCAATAAGTTATAATACTTCCAAGTGATTATAATTGAAAAATAACTCCTATACAAATGAATTCTACAAAGAATGCTTTTAACAATTAATGTATTTGTTTCTTCAAGTCTTCAAGTGCATCATCATCAAAATCTCTTCAAAGAAACAATGCTTCTCATTGGTAACAATCTCTCCCTTTTTGATGATGATAAAAATCCTATTTGTTAAAAGCACTTCTGGCTATCTACATTGTTTTATACTTTCATCATAAGAATATGTGTCTGTTTTACTCATGGTATCATTTGAATTTAAGTAAACGCTTCTTTTGTATTTCTCTCTTTGTAGACAGGTAGCGTTTGGCTTGCTCAACCTTTCTTGGGTCTTTTAGTAATTAAGTCTTTAATTGTTTTAGTCGAAGACATTATCTCGACTTGTTTCATTTTTTAGAGAAGTTAAATACCTAGTTCAGGTGTTAAGCATTGAACGTTTAGCTCAGTTCTCTCTCAGAAACTTTTAGAAAAGACATCGTCTAGTCAAGCGTCTGGTTATTCTAGCCTAAATGTTTTTCTATTTCCTAGGACTTGAGTGTTTTCCTATGACTTTTTTGTTTGGGGTTCAGGTTCTAGTTTTTTTTGTTTGGGGTTTTGGCTCTATCTTTTTCTCCTTGCTTTCTGACCTTTAACATGTTTTAATGTTATTTGTTTAAACTTCAAAACATGAGATCGTTTGTTCATATAGACGATTTTGTCTTTAATAAATACCATAGAAGAAAATTGAAGTAATAAAAATTAACATCAAATAAAGTAAAACTTATTCCAAATTTGAAAACTTCTAAATACTGATCCAAAATCATTACATCAAAATTAACTAAAACTATTTAAAACCTAAAATAGAAAATTCCTTAAGCATTTCGCTGCTCTATTCATCAATAGGGACATCTGTAAGAACATTTGCTCCATTTCTACCTCCTCGAAAGAGGAAATGACATCACTTGAACCTCATTTCTTTTACCTCCTTTTATAAACGAAGACATCCACCTTTTTACCCCTTCGAAAGAGGAAAAGTGACTACATTTCAATCATCTTGCAAGACAAAAGATACAACCCAGGATTTACAAAGTACGACAAGAAGACATAACAGCGACACAATGTCACAATCATTACAGCAACTCGGCATACACATCAGCACAAAGAAAAAGACTTGGAAACCCTTAGCAACAACTCGACCAGGGTCTAAAACCCCTAAAACGTCCTTCAAAGTGCCAAAAACCGACTTCTAAAACCCCGAATCCGAGGTCCCAAACAATTTGGACAAAATAGCCCAGACAACCCATTTTCTAACAACCTAGACGACCCACCAACATTGTGTAACAACTCTGTTTCACCCGCTAAATGCATTTAACAATACAATTTCACTCTCATATGCATCTAACAACTTATTTTCACACCCATACGACTCAACCATGTTGTCTAACCACTCGGTTTCAACCTTAGACACACCTAACAACTTACATATAACAACTTAGTTTCACTTCTAGGCGCATCTAACAACTCAGTTTCACTACCAGACATGTCTAATAAGTCAATTTCACTCCCAAATGCATCTACAACTTAGTTTCACTCCCAAACAACCCAACCACATTTTCTAAGCATTCAGTTTCATGCCAAGACATGACTAACAACACAATTTCACTCCCAGATGCATCTAACAACTCAGTTTCACTCCTAGACACCTTTAACAACTTAGTTTCATTCCCAAACGCATCTAACACTAGTAAAAAAAAGGTTTAATAACCAACTTTGTCCCTAGTTTGGTTGGCAAATCTCAATTTAGTCCCTCTTTAAAAAAGTGTTTGAAATTGGTTCTTACTTTTAAATTTTCGAGTCAAAATAGTCCCTTCCGTTAAGTATAACCAAACGGAGTTAATGGATTAATGACGTGGCACTACTTATTGATTACGTGTGAAAATATACTTCTGTGTGTGTTTACGTGTTGGTTAATTAGAGAAGAAAGGATTTTATTCAGAACACGTAATCATCTTCTTCTCCCCTCTACGCCACCCATGTCAACACAGAACCATCATCATTTTCATACCCCTTCTTACGCTGCCATCAACCATCACACTCTTCATCTCTACGCGACCCATGTCAACATCTCTTTAACTTGCACCCAGAAAGCAAAGCAATATCCAGAGAAGAAAAACATTAAGTGGAGAAAACTAGCCAATAAACATCACACTCCCCAAAAATCAAATTCAATCTGTTTCATTTTCTTAATCCAATAAAAAATGAGGCAGAATCTACTCCCATCATCTTCATCAAATTTTAACCCAGGATTTCATTCCTCATTTCCCCAATTTCTTTTTGGTACGCAAACCCTAATCCGCACCCTTCAGTGAAGAAATCCACTGTCCAACGATATCAGAGACCGATCCTTATTAGATGATCGGCGCGTTCATTCACGTCATTGGTGCAGAGGTTGTTGCGGCGAGTTCCTCGCCCAAAAGATTGGTTCCTTCTCCGTTCTGAACCGCGGCGTCATCGGCGATAGTCAGGCGGGTAGTATGGTGGTGCTCTTGGTGGCGGCGTCAATGTGAGTAGTTGGCTGCTACAATCGGCGTGGGTCTCAGCCAGCCGGAGGAGATGCAGCGGATCGAGGCGGAGAATCGCAGTGGTGGCGATCTTGGTTCATGTCGTTGGCGTCGCAGGAATAAACAAGACTCCTCTCGCGCGCGAAAAGGGGGGACGAAGGTTTCGAGCTACTGCGTCCAGCATAGGTGGCGTCGTCAGTGATGCTCTTGGCCGGTAGAAAAAAGGTGCGACGCCGCGAGTGGGGAAGAAGATGGTTGCTCAATTAAAAAACCCAATTTTTGAATAAAATCCTTTCTTCTCTAAGTAACCAACACGTAAGCATATTTTTTGACAAGTAACCAATATGTAGTGCCACATCATTAACCCATTAACTCTATTTGGTTATACTTAATGGTAGGGACTATTTTGACTCAAAAATTTAAAGATAAGGACCCATTTCAAACACTTTTCTGAAAAGGGACTAAATTGAAATTTGTCAACCAAACTAGGGACAAAATTGGCTATTAAACCTAAAAAAAAAGAATTTTAACTTGCGCATTTGACATCGGTTTAGTTGTAACCAAAGTAGAAAATGGCGCGGTGACATTTTTGTAATTATCGCATACGTATATGTCTCGGTTCAAAAAGAACCGATGCCTAAAATTGGCTCGGTGACATTTTTGTAATTATCACAAACGTATATGCCTCGATTCAAAAGGAACTGATGCCTAAAACTGGCGCGATGGCATTTTTGTAATTATCGGAAGGTCTATTACCTCAATTGTTTAAAGAATTGAGACATAAAATAGCTGATTTTTTTAAAGGGTTTAGGCATCGATTCTTTATAGAACCGAGGTCGTAGACCCTTATTGCCTCGATTAAAAAATAACTGAGGTAATAACATGTGCTTAAGGTTAAATTTCGCGAACAGAGGCATTTTTAAATAGAAGTTATTTTGTGCGTGGTGCTACGCCGCTCCTCTCTATTCTCCTATTTTCTTTCGCGTTGTCGAGAAGGAGGCTTCCTTCCTCTTCTCTGTTTTGATTCCTCTTGCTTCAAGTCATGCATCCAACCTAGCCTAGGGTTCTTCGTCTTGCGCGGACAACCAACCTAGAGGGATCATCAATGGTGCGACAAAGACGCGACGAGGGCACAAGGGCGTAGTGGTCGTTCTTATTGTTGTTCTTCTCTCTATTCCGATTCGCAGCGAAGGAGGAAGTTCCTTCCCTCCCCTTTTTCTTATTTCAATTGGGTTGTATTCTGTTTGATTAATTCTCTGCAGGAGTGGTGGTGTTTGATTGATTCTCTACAGGTGATGGTGAGAGGGTGTCGCCCTCATTCTTGTAGTGATTTGGAGTTTGCATTTTGTCTTGGGGTTTGATTTTCTAGGTTTTTGATTGATTGCAGGATGAGCCGTGAAGAGTGGTTGAGTTATGATTTAGGAATTCTCTTTTAGGGTTTACTATTATTGTATTTTGATCTTGAAATTGGGATATTTGATTTGGATTTTTGCGATTCTTTGTTCTTCGCAATTGAGAATCTTTGATGATGGTGGTGTGAGATGGAGTGGTGGGAATTGATGGATTGCGGCCAGGGGCTAGCAACTGACCTAGCGAATGGTGAAAAAAAAACATAAAACAAAAGAAAAAACCCCTTTACTACCTTGGTTGGATTTGAACCGAGGCAAAAACACACACATTTTTGCCTCGGTTCAGAACTGAGGCAAAAAGTGTACCCCTTTTTACCTCGCTTGTATATGTCTCGGTTGCAGAACCACTACGTATAAACGAAAATAACCGTTGTTGTTTCTCTTTATTGTAACAACTCAGTTTCACTCCTAGAAGTCCTAACCACATCGTCTAACCACTCAATTTCTCTCTCAAACGTGTCTAACATCTGAATTTCATTCCCAAACGTGTCTAACAACTCCGTTTCATTCTTAGACACAACTAAAAACTTAGTTTCACTCCCTAACACATCTAACAACTTAGTTTCACTCCCGTTTAATAACTTAGAAATATTTTTTGTTAGCTTTTAAAACCAATAATCAAAGGCATTGACATTCACAAATAAACTTGATGACCAAATAAAAATTATCCTAATAGACTAAACAAGATTAGACTTAATGACTTATTGACATTAGGTCTACTACTATACTAGCTAACCAAATTCTTCATCTAGTCTTTGAAGACGATATTGTTAGAGTTGAATCAACATATCATCTATTTCGGAAGAAACTTTTTAACGATGTTGTTACGTTTTAGAATCTTATAGAAAAAAAAAATTTAAATACTTTTTAACCTGACTTCTAAATATATGTGATATTAAACGTATTAGAGTATGCATTAATGATAAAGTGATACATTTCTCCATGGTATTATGATTGTACTATGACTATGACGACGTGCAAAGAAAGTGTGCATAAATATTCTCTTAACATGGCTTTATATATTACACTATATTGTAGTGTCAAAAGTGGAAAATAATAAAGTAAGGAAGAAAAAGAGTAGTAGCTAACAAATTGCAGAGCTTCACAATCATTTTGGGTTTCCTCTTCAATGGACATAAAGACAGCTATGCGTGCATGGCTTCCCTGCTCTTCTTTCATTCTTTTCCCAAAAGACATTTTTCTTTTTCTTTTCGCTTAAAGGACTGCATAAACCCATCAACATGCATGCATGGATATCTGTACTTTCCTTTTACCTTTACCTGCAAATTATCATATCCTTCAATCACTTATTACAGCATGCTATTAGTTTTTCGACTCAAGTGTAGCTATATATTAGTAGTTGTTCATATGATTACACATTTGAATTTGTAAAATAATTATTTCTCAGTTAAACTCTCTCATTTATATTATTCCATGATAATAACAAAATGCTAAATAATGGTATTAAAAAG